>JARHVA010009936.1:32500-243894 GCA_037957365.1 Torreya grandis | reverse complement strand
GAGAGATGCCTATCATCTCTTTAAGTCTTCCATGAATTTGCATGTGTAATACCTTGTTGATAATATCATAAATTTATATTAAACTATCACATACTAAATTAAAAAGTGTTTATCACTGACCATGTCTCTAGAAAAGGATTTTTGAGCTCAATGTGTTTGGTTTTAGCATGGAAAATTGGATTATGGGATTATCATATTTCCCTATTATTATCAAAAAATATATGTGTTGGCTCAAGTTATACCCATATTAAATAAACTAAGAGTCTTTTCAGCCATAAAATTTATTTTTAATTTGATGCAAGGGTTGTATATTCAGATTTTTTTAGAAGATAATACAATTGTAGCTTATTTTTTTGAAGACCATGAAACCAACCCACTTCCTAGTACAAAGCAATAACTTGAAGTTGACTTCATGTCATCAAGATAATATATGTATCTATTGAGACATGCATACATTAATAGTTTTAAATTAATACCATGTCTATAATTACCTCTCATATATCTAAACATTAACTCCACTACTTGCACATGTTGGAGTGACAATTTGCACATAAATATTGAAACTAGTGAAATCCCATAACCAATATCATTACAAAATTATTTTTTATCAACTAAATGAATTACATCCTCTCTCATTATATTTTATCCACTTTTAAATTGGAGTGTCTATCAGCTTAAAATCTTGAATATTGTACTTATTTAACATGTCTTTGGCATACATGGCTTGACAAATGAATAATTCCTCTTTATTTTGATGGAATTACATTCCAAGAAATTAATTAATAATTCCAATATCAGTTATCTCAAATTATGATTTATTTCTTTCCTTGAAGCTATGAAACATGTCCATAGAGATACTTATAAATATAAAGTCATCTACTTAGACATAACCATAAAAAATTAGGACCCAATGATTGTATGTAAATATTTGGTTCATTTTGACTTATTAAAAAGCCTTGATCCAATAATTAGTTATCAATTATTGATTACCAAGATGTTAGAGCTTACTTTAGCCCATAAAGAGTTTTCTTCAATTTATATATCAATCCCTAAAAATGTGTGTTTATAATTATAGGAAAAAATATTATTAGTTACATAATTTCCAAGTGAGGAATTGACTTTGACCCAACTAAAATTCATATAATATTAGATATGACTCCCCTATTAATGGGTCAAAAATTAGGTCATTCTTGAGGAAACTAGGAGAAATTCATAGATTCATACCTATTCTCACTTATGTATTTCATCCTATTAAATTTTTTATTAATAACAAGAGAAACATGACTTGGATGAAAAATTTCTATGATGCATTCAATTTAATAAAGTTTTTCCTTATGTGTTGACCAACACTTATTTCGCCTAGATCTAACATACATCTCCTACTTTACCTAAGGTAAATTGAAGTATATATTTCTAATATGTTGGCCTAATGGGATGATGATGTAAAGTAATGAGGCATCTAATTTATAAGTTTCACTCTAATTTATTATAAAACATGTGATACAAAGTTAAATAAAGATTGATTGGATATTATCTTGGCAACATGGGATTGAGGCACTATATGCTCAATCAACAAATAATGGTCATAATGTTATCCCATGCCTTAAAAACATTTTCAACCCAACCATAAATTTCATGGAAAGGAATTTATTCATTTTAATTTTGATTGGGTTTGAATTTAGCTACTTTAGCCAAAATTACATCAAGAGATAAGTCATTGTCAATTGGTTGGGAGATTCCCACTTATAATTTGGTGATCTCTTTGACCAAATTTTGCATACTAGATCTAGTTTATCTCTTTTAAATGTTAAATAATATTTTTAAAATAAAAAATATATAATTATAAACTTTCATATGATCATTTTAACTTGATACAACAATAAAAATTTCCAACACTCATATCATAGCTTGCATAAAGACTAGATTTGAAAAAACCCTATAAATTGCATTCTTTAGAACAAACCCTAGTTTTAAATTTAATTATTCATATTAATGTTAAAATAATTAGTTAATTTTCAGATTATTATTCATTTTCATCTAAAAATATAAAATAAAATAAAATTCATTTAGTGCATGTAAGTAAATCTTTCCATCAAACTAGGTAGAACTAAAATAAACACTTGCATCATCATCTATAATTCTATTTTTAGCATTTCATATCCTAAAAATGTTAAAAAGAATAAAAATCAAATCATTTCCTTTATTTCAATTTCATTTTTTCATTTATTTATTACTAAAAAAATTATTTTCAAAAAGTATTATAATTTAATTCTCTTTGTAAAAAATTACTAAAAGCAACAAAAACAAGCTTAAAGAAAACCTTGACAGTACTTGTAAAAATTTAAACCTTTATTTCAACCATTAAAAATAATAAGTAAAATTTAAAAATTATATATATATATATATATATATATATATATATATATATATATATATATATATATATATAATTTAAACATTCAAATAAACATTACTTCCTTAATTTGATGATAATTCTATAGAAACCATATCTCCATAGAGGAGACATCTTTCTTAGGGTTTTAACTCCTATTCTAGCTATCAACATCTAGAGTGACATTAATTCTGAGATTAAAATCCAATTATTTCACTCCAGCCATCTTACAAACCTTATCATTAACAACAATGAAGCACTTGATGAGAAATACCTATTTGAGAGTTATTAATGATGTCATGGTGATGTCATGGAGTTTTCTTTGTGATTGGATGAAGTTTTATAATAGCCTAAGTAAAAATGGCAAAGTGTTTAATGTGTTTGTCCTAGTATGCTTGAAGTTAGCTTGGTTGATCGTCAATTTTAGATTGATTAGAGATGTTTAGGTTTGAGTATGGTAATTGGAGCATGTGAAAGAGGTCTCTAAGATGTTAATTATGCTTTGATAACTTGTATTCATAAGTATAATTCATCTATTATTCTATAGTTTTCATCTAGATAGTTTGGGTCTAGTGGTAGAAAATCTCTATAGGCAGTCTGATGATGTCACCATTGCCATGCGTGGATGACACAAGGGGAGTTGGTCATATGGTTGTGATCACATTAGTCCCTATTTTTTATGCACCATATCTCAAGTCATGTATCAAATCATAATCAAAGATATGAGGGTGAAAATTTGGCTTCTCATTCAAAATTCATTATTTTTCCATATATAGCCAAATTTGCAATATAGCCAGAAAGAGCTAAGTGGTTTAATGATGGAATATCTCACACGTGTAGATGTTTCAAGAGAAGGTGCTCATATGGGTTTTTTTTAGTTTTTTACCTTGTATATTTATGCTAATTTATATTTCAAGATCTAAATCACATGAAAAGATATTCATATGCAAAATTGGACTCTTAGATAGTTTGATTGTGTTTTTTCATACTTAGCCAATTTTTCAATATGGAAAAAAAGTTGAGTGAGAATTTTTATGGTGTTATATATATCACATGTGAAGGTGTAAAGATAAAATAATAATATGGGTTTGTTAATTTTTTATAATAATTTATTTTCATTAAATTTTAGACCATGCACTAAAGTACAACAAAAGTTATACAAAAGCAAAGTTGGTATCCCAGACAAATTTTGACATAGTTGACTCTATGATAAAAGTTTTTGAGAAGGCATTTTAATGGATTTATATCTAGAATTTTAGGAGTGGTGTGTCACATCATTAGATTATCTTATGTGAGGAGATCATAGGGTCTAAATTTGAGATCATGATTCCAAACGTAAAATAAGTTATTAAGGGTTAAAAATGGCTAATTAAGCATATTGAAAGGGTCCCCATAGTCAATTTTGAAATATCTAAATCTCAAGCAATATCAATGGTAGGTGTTGCTCCAAGAGGTCAAGAAGAAGTGAGATGAGGATAGGTGTATAATGTTTAATTATTGATAAAATATACAGGGTAAGGATCCAATGGTGATCGTTGATCATTAAAGACATGATTGATCTGCAAAGATCGATGGAGTATGTGGAGTCAATATTATAAGATTGAATGAGATGAGGTCAAGATTAATAAGTTTTAACGTCTAAGAATTGTTTCCTATGCATTAAAGATTGAAAGAGATTGATGGTGCATATTTGATCTAAGCTGAGAGGACATGAGATGCAAGAATTATGTTCAAATGTTAACTATGACCACTGTAATTCAAATATTTAAATTTAACATAGGGAAAAACTAGATCTCTATATTTTATCAAATATTTCAATAAAAGTTAAATTTTCTTAAATTTTAAAAATAAAATATGAAAATAATTCCATGGTTCATCTAATGATCCTAATTTAATGATCTAAAAGTGTATACAGTCAAAGATATTAATGTTCAAAGTTGACTATGTGTTCATGCTTATTCTAAAAGTGACCCAAGAAGGATATACAAGGTTTTTTTGATATTGTATTAATTTTTCATGGTGATATAAATTTTAGGGAGCATTTTATATTCCATGAGGATGTTCTTTGATTATTTTTTAGGTGTGATCAATCTATCTTTAGTATGAACAATGCTTAAGAAGTTGATTGTATGTTTCATAATGGTGTTCTTGTGTACAAGGTATATGGTTGAGTTAATTAAGAATGCATAGAAGCGATAAAAGGTGACTATGATCTATCAAGGATATCATAGGGGACATAAGAAGTGGACACATGTATTTGAAAGTGGTATTGTGTTCTTATTTTGTTTGATGGTATGCTAAATGGGTGAATGGGTCTTCCTGAGACCTATAAGAGCTACAATGGCCTTATTAAAAGGTGTAGTTAATTAAGTGTGACCCATGTGAGATTAATTATGGGTGAAGGCATGTATTATAGCTAACAATTATTATTATTGACTCGATAATTCATGATTGTTTTATATATAGTTAAAACAAATGTGTTGGGTTTTATATTTTTGTGAGCCACAAACTTGTATGTGAGAGAGTTAGAGAGTGAAGGAGAATAGAGGAGAGTGAGAGTGTCCACTTATTGGGTTGATTAGTAGATAATATTAAGGAATATGTGTATGATCTATGGATCATGCTTTTGATGATATTATAGTGTTCTTTCAGTTTGAAGTTGTATGAAGAGATGTGAGTGTGCATATGAGGAATGTTTGAGTGAAGAAGGTGAGAGGCTTGTTTGAGAAAGAGAGAGAGTTTATGTAGGGGTTATATATTTAGAGGTCCATCATCAACTGTTGAATACATTATTTCTAAGTTTGAAGTGTTGTTCTCAAGTAGAGTCTAAAGGACTTGATCTTCCTTAGGGGAAGTTGCTCCTTGGGAAACAAAGTTTCACTAAAGACCTTTGATCAGAAGGACTTGATCAAGTTTGTAGGTCAAAAGGACTTGAACAAATTTTCTTGATCAAAATGACTTGATCAGTTTATTATTTTTTATCATATTATAGGATAGTAGTCCATGTATTTTCAAGCTTTAGAGTGGGTTTTATTTCCTAAGAGGGTTTCCCACATAGATCTTGTGTTGTGTATGTGATCTTACATTATGTTCCTTGTTCACTATTATAAATGATGTGTATGATTCCTAAATGATTGTGTTGAATGCTTAAGTATTTGCAAGGGTTTGTAAATTTAATTAAATTATTTATCACCACTAATTCACCCCCCCCTCTCAATGGATTTTACATATAATAATTGGTATCAAAGCAAGTCCTTTTTGTCATGGCTTAATAGCTTGAAGGTGATCCAAGGTATAATGCCTAGTAAAAATTTGCAAGGTGGTTTCTCTACTAAGCAATTACCAATGTTCAATGGATCTTATTATGTCCTTTAGAGTGCTAGGATGAGGACATACATTATGTCCCTAAGATCTGATGTATGGCAATCTATTGTGGATGGTTATGTTGTTTCTACTACTCCTCCATCTAGCGTTATATATAAGAAGTTGTTTGAAAATAATTTGAAGGCAATGAATGCCATCACCTGTGGTATTAAAAAAATGAGTTCACCAAATTAATTAATTACGTATCTACCAATTAAATATGGGATAAGCTGAAGACTATTTTTGAAGGAGATTCAAAGGTTAATCTTGATAAGTTGCAGATTCGTAGAAGGCAATTTTAAAATCTCAAGATGAAAAAAGATGATACTATGGAATCTTTTCTATAGAGATTTGATGAGATTATGAATATCATCAAATATATTGGAGAGAATCTTAAACAAACTAATTTTGTTCAAAATATATTAAGGTCTCTATCTCATAAGTTTAATCCAAAAGTATATACTATATAAGAGAGTTATGACCTTACTTAGTTGAGTATGGATCAATTGCATGACACCCTTACTACCTATGAGATGAGGAATAATGATTATATAACAACAAAGAAGGAATCAAATTTCAAGACTAAAATCAAGAGAAAAAAGAAGTTCCAAGGTAAACAACTCAAGAAGGATGACATTATTGATATAGATGAGGACGAAATAATTGATTTAATTTCAAGGAAATTAAGAATATGTTTAGGAAAGTATAAAGGTAAGCTACCCCTCAAACGATTCAATTGTGGTGAGATAGGAATTTTTTCTAATAAGTTCCCCCATAAGTATAAGAAATATGATGATGAAGAGCATGATCAAGATCTTGATGATGGAAAGAGATCTTTCAATTTGATAAAATCAAAAAGGTTTTTATAAGGTTTAATAACAAAAAAATGTACTTCAAAGCAAGAAGAGTCTCTACACCAAAGAATATTACAACTCATTAGATGAGAGTGAAGATAATGACTCAAAATATGATCGTGAAGATGATGGTTCTACTAAAAATGAAGCTCTGTTCATGGCTGAGAAGGAACTTGCTCATAACAAAAGGAGTCTACTTGGAGTGATTTAGATAATGATGAATATTAGGTGGACTATGAGACTGCATTGACTAATTCTCATAAAGAACTAAAGATTGAGAAGAAGATCAATAAAAATATGAAATATAAACTTAAGGAATTTGAGGATAAATTTAGTGTGTTTGAGGCAAGAATGGATGAAGATGCCAAGGAGTAAGAAGATATGGTCAAGCATCTTAGTTTTCAATTAGAAATTTTATCTACAAGCCTAAAATCTAAATAAGATGAATGTATAAGGTATGTAATTGAAAATGAGACATTAAAATCTAAGTTAGAGAAGGTATCTAGTAAGGTAATGCCATTTATGAGATTTGAAAAGAGCTTAAGTGATCTAGACAACATTATAAATGATCAAAAGCATACAAGTGATAAGACTGGTCTTAGATAAAAATAAGAACTAGAGACTAAAACTCAAGACAAGATGAAGACTAATATGAACAAGGACAATCAAAATTTGAAGACAAATTATCAGACAGGGAATGATGGTGCTAATATAATGAAGACAAATTAGATCAGACAACTAAATGCCATGAGGTATGTAATTTAAGTGGTTACTACTATACTTATAATTAGTTTGGGCATAGAGCTAGAGAATGTAGAATAATTGTTAAGAATGAATTTGCATGGAACTATGATGGGGTTCATCAGTCAAAATGTGTAAGTAAGGTTAAGTGTATTAACTATCATGATTTGGGACACTTTTTAAAACATTGTCCATCCAAGGTAAGACAAGTTGATTTTTGTTCAAGAGATATTGAGTGTTACCGCTGTCATGAATTAGGACACATTGTAATATTTTATCCAAATTTGGTAGGGTAGAATGAGATTTTTTCAAAAATTATGGTGTGCTTTAATTGTGAACAGAGAGGGCACATTGATAGGTTCTACAAGGAAATGCCTACAAGTTACAATATGTTCAGTGAGGATCTCAGAGTACATGAAAGAAGAAAAGTTAACTCATGGAGACCAAAGGTGGTTATTAGGAGTTATGATGAGTCTACAGGTCCAAGTAATATGTTTTCTATGATCGATAATTCATCAGAAATTGAAGAGTTCCAAGATCTCTCATTGAGTGTTCATCTTGAGAATAAAGAAACCAAGATTTATAAAAAGACTAAGATACTGGTTGAGGATAGGCCTGACATATGTGTGAATCCAAGAGAACATCATGTGGTTGTTGAACGAGTGCCTAGTGATGAGGATCCAAGATGTAAGGAATATTTTTTAGATAAAATGGTATGCCATGAATCCATGTTATCTCCATGTATTGATAATCCAATCATACTAGAAAATGATAATGTTTTAGTAGTTAAGGAAGTGGTTTCTCTAAAACTAAAGAAGAAGAAGAACCATAAGTATCATTTAATAAAGGAGGAAGAGGAATATGAGGATTTATATATTTTTTAGAGAATTGAGGTATATAGGTTGTCTCTATCTATGCTTATTAAGAGACTCCTTTCAAGTGGAGAAGTAAGTGTTGCTATGATGTTTTTTAGTTGGAAAAGTCTATAGGGTCAGATTGAAGGTTCCTAGATGGAAAGGAGGTTTTATGATCTTTTAAGGTAATATTTATGCATATAAATGTATGATGATCTTATTTTAGCATGATCTAGGTTGTTTTGTGATATAAAGGTATGATGAAGTCAATTTGGAAATTTTTGTTAGTTCTCGAGTTACCCAGTCTATGCTTAAGAGCTTGCAAGTCCTAATATGGTTTATAGGAATTTAGTGTTCCCAATGGTGTGGAAGCTAATATATTAGTCCAAATATGTGTAATGGTTATTTCTAGGTATACAAAAAAATTTAGAGGTGGATGTTGACTAGAAGGGGTTGTGTTAACTTTATTTATTTTAAGATTCTAAGGTTTTTATATTTGCTATAAAAGTGGTATGCCTAATGATTTAAGTTATAAGGCTTATTAATATCTTTAATGGGATAAATGGGTTTTCAAATCATGCTTCACATATATTTGAAGGTTTTTGATTCTCAAGTTATTCATTTTTTTGTCAAGTTGAAGGCGTAATTGGGTAGTTGGTTTGTGAAGGAAGTATATTCCAAAAGATGAGCTAGTTTTTGAAAATTGCTGTCCTTGAGGGGGGAATATAAGAGTTATCTAAATATGAAGTTTCAAGTCTTAAATTTGTGTCTACATAAAGTTTTTGGATCTACAAGTTCTAGGTAGGGCTACAAGAAGACTAGATAGGCCTAGTGTGAAGAAGAGTGCTTTTGTTCAATTTCTATAAAACAACAAAGCATGAATGTTTCAAGGTGAGTTCTCAAGATGGTTTAGTGCATATTTCCTATCTAGTGAGTGGAATGATGCTATGTTAGTGGTCATGTAAGTGTCTTGAGAAATAAGGCTAGTAAGCTTGCATGGTGGTTCCTAATGGTGTGTAGAGATCTAAAGATGCTCAAATGATGCAATTTCCCAAAGTTCTTAGGAGGAGTCCCTCTCAGATGTTTCTTGGTATGTTCCATCAGATTTTAGTGTTTTTATGTGTTCTATCTTCATTAGTTGTTGTGCTTATGAATAAGAGTGTTGGTATGGAACTAAAGGAAGGTGTCAAGCTAGTAAGAGGTTGGATCAAGGTAAGGGGGAGTTTGTATCATAATTATAAGATGGATATTTCCTAATTTATAGTTTTTTTAGGTCCTCAAGACCATTTGGTGCCCACTTTGTCATTGTGCCAAAGGGGGAGAAAGTTCCTATTATGGGAATACTTCAAGAGAGAGAAGGTAAGTTATATATTGCTATATATGATGTTTGTTGACATCAATGAAAAAGGGGAGATTGTTGGAGTGTTTTCAATGATGTCATGATTATGTCATGGAGGTTTCATTATGATTGGATGAATTTATCAAATACCCTAAGTAATAATGAAAAAGTGTGAAATGTACTTATCTAAGTGTGCTTGAAGTTGGCTTGGTTAATCTTCAATTTTGGCTTGATTAGAGATGTTTAGGGTTGAGTATGGTGCTTAGATCATGTGTAAGAGGTACATAATATGTTATTTATGCTTTGAGAGCTTGTATGCATAAGTTTAATTCATCTAGTATTCCATATTTTTCATCTAGATAGTTTGGGACTAGTGGTAAAAAATCTATGTAGGTAGTTTGATAATGTCACCATTTCTATGTGTGGATGAATCAGGGAGAGTTAGTCATATGGTTTTGATCAAATTAGTCCCTAGTCTTTATGCACCAAATCTCAACTCATGCATCTAATCATAATAAAATATATGGGGGTGAAAATTTGGCTTCTCAGTCAAAATTCATTATTTTCCCATAGCCAAATTTATAATATAGCCAAAAAGCGCTGAGTAAGTAGTTTGATGATGGAATATCTCACACATGTGGACATTTAAAGAGAAGGTCATCATATAGGTTTATTAAATTTTATACCTAATTTATTTACGCTAACTTATAGTTCAAGCATCAAAGCATGAGAATATATATGCATATGCAAATTTGGGATCTCAAATAGTTTTACTATGTTTTTCCATACCTAGCCAATTTTGCAATCTGACAAGAAGAGTCAAGTGGGAATTTTCATGGTGTTATATCTCACACATGTGAAGGTGTCAAGAGAAAACAATCATATGGGTTTGTTTAATTTTGAGCATAGTTGATTTTTACTAAATTTAAGATCATGCACTAAACCACAACAAAAGTTATGTAGAAGTAAAGTTGGTCTCCCAAATAAATATTAACATAGTTGGCTCTGTGACAAAATTTTTTGAGAAGGCATTTTAATGGCATTATATCTCACACACATGAAGGTTTTAGGATCAATATGTATGTCACATGGTTATATTCTCACATGTGAGGAGATTATTTGGTCCAAATTTGAGATAATGAGTCAAAGCACAAAAGAAGTTATTAAGGTTCAAGAATGACTACTTAGGCATATTTAAAGGGTCCCCATTGCCAATTTTGAAAGAGTTAAATGTTGAGATATATCAATGATGCATGTTTCTCCAAGAATTTAGGAAGTAGTGAGATGAGGATTAGTGCATGATGTTTAATAATTGAGCAAAGGTACAAGATAAGGATCTAATGATGAGCAAGTGATTTTACAATTTGATCAAATAGTGAGCATAAATATCAAATAATCATGTGAAGTCAACATTATAATATTGAATGAGATGAGGTTAATGTGACTAAGGCTTAATGTCTAAGCATTGGTGCCTATGTGTTAAATATTAGAATAGCTCAATGGTGTATATTTGATCTAAGCTAAAAGGTTATGATATGAGAGCATTGTGTTTGAATGTTAACTATGGCCATTGTTATTCAAATATTTGAATTTAACACTTAGAAAAACTAGAACACTATATTTTGTCTATATCTTTTGATAGAAGTTGAATTTACTAGTGCTATAAAAATAAAATATGAAGAGGGTTCCATGGTGCATCTAATAAACCTAATTTGAAGATTTGAAAGTGTATATAGTCAAAGTTATTAGTGTTAAAATTTGACTATATGTTTGTGCTTATTCTAAAAGTGACCCAAGATGGATATACGAGCTTGTTTTGATACTATTTTGATGTTTCATTATGAATTGACTTTTGGGGAGTGTTGTAAACTCTATGAGGATGCTCTATGAGTATTTTTAAGGTGTGATCAATCTATATTGAGTATAAAAATTTCTAAGAAGTTGACTATATGTTTAGTAATGGTGTTCCTATGTATAAGGTCTCTATTTGAGTTTATTAAGCATACGTAGAGGTGAGAAAAGTTGACTATGATATTTCACAGATGTCTTAAGGGACATAAGGAGTGGACCCATGTATTTTAAATTAGTCATGTGTTCTTATTTTGTTTTGGTATGATAAATGGGTGAATGAGTCTTCATGAGACCTATAAGAGCTATAAGGGCTTTACTAAAAGGTATAGCTACATAAATGTGACACATGTGAGATGCCTTACAGTTGAAGGCATGTATTATGGTTTAAAAGGATTCTTATGGGCTTGATAATTCATGAGTGATTTATATATAGTGAAACCAAATGTGTTAAGTTCTAGATTTTTGCCACTGAGAAACTTGTATGTGAGAGAGTTGGAGAGTGAAGGAGAGCAAAGGAGAGTGAGAGTGCCCACATGTTGGTTTGATGAGTAGAGAAGATTAAGGACTATGTTTATGATATATAGATCATATTTATGATGATAGTCTTGTGTTCTTTTAGTTTGAAGTTGTGTGAAGAGATCTGAGTGTGCATATGAGGACTATTTGAGTGAAGAAGGTGAGAGGCTTGTTTGAGAAACAAAGATATTTTATGCAAGGGTTAGATATTTAGAGGTCCATAATCAGGTGTTAAATACATTAGTTATAAGGTTGAATTTTTATTCTCAATTAGGGTCTAAATGACTTGATGTTACTTAGGGGAAATTGCTCCTTTTGAAATAGAGTTT
Organism: Torreya grandis; assembly: GCA_037957365.1. Lineage (NCBI taxonomy): Eukaryota > Viridiplantae > Streptophyta > Pinopsida > Cupressales > Taxaceae > Torreya > Torreya grandis. The sequence goes on along the minus strand of JARHVA010009936.1, from coordinate 231,655 downwards.
CACTAAAGACCTTTGATCAAAAGGACTTGTTCAAGGTTGTAAGTTAAAATTATGTGACCAAAGGCTCTTGATCAGAAGGGCTTGATTAGTTTATTGCTTATGATCATCTAATAGTATAATATTCCATGTTTTTTTAGGCTTTAGAGTGGGTTTTATTCCCCAAGAGGGTTTCCTACATAGATCTTGTGTTGTGTATGTGATATTGCATTATGTTCCTTGATCACTTCTATAAATGATCTATATGCTTCATGAATGATTGTGTTGAATTATTAATTGTTTGTAAGGGTTTGGAAATTTAATTTTATTGTTTTTCACTATTAATTTATCCCCCCTCTTAGTGTATTTTACCTCTAACAATCCCATGTAGAATAACCCTTGGTGATTATACCCCTTCATATTCTTACCAGCTTTTTTAATGGTCTCCAAGTCTAAACATTCTCCTTTCCTTTTCCTCCTCCTTGGGAGTAGCCTCATCATATATAATTTTCTTTGAAAATGGCATTGATAAGATAAATTCAACCTAATAGATTCAACTAATTCCCTAGGGTTATTCAACCCAATTATGCCTAATTTACCGAACCACCAAGAGATTCAATATCTTTCCATATTTCATACCAAAAATTCTTGGGATTATATTAATTATAAATTTACCATTAATAATGACAAGTATTACACAAGAGATATATTATGGGATAACCACAAACATCCATTACCACCCATCATTCAAAATCTTTCCCTTTACCATAGCCCAACCAACCATCTCATCTTTTTGATTGTCCTCCTTATCAACTTAACCAAATAAACCCACATACCTTATATCCCATCATATCTTCATTATTTGTCTTATTCATGCCTTGAGATGTTGAGTGTACAAAGGCTAACATGTCACCTTACGTGGGTATAAAAATGATGATCCTGATGTGAAATGTTTATCCTTTTATTTTATCCCCTTTTACTTTATTTCATCCACCTTCTTCTTTTCTTCCATTTATTTTTTTGGGTATTTATATATCCCATAAATATGTCTGTATAGGATTTTTAGAGATATTTTGACCTTGAAATATATATAAGGAACCACCAAGTTACCAGTGAAGCATCTTTATTTAGTTGTAATAACAAAAGATGGAGAATCAATTCTAAAACTCTTTTCCCTCAAACTTACAAACTATGTTAAAGGTTATAAAGCAAGGAATAAGAGATCCTTATCAAATTTATAGTAACTATAATTATTCTAATAACATGATCTTAAGTTATATATGTGGGGCCTACCCCAAAATAATAAGGCCTTGTATTAATTTATGAAGCCTAAATATGGAAATCATGACAAGAGTCGACCAATACATCAAAAGAATTTACTATCTAAATGATGGGCTGAGTAAACTACAAAACCCACCACCTCCTTCCAAAATAAACATAAATAATTTAATCTCACTTGAGAATCCTATGGCCACTCCTCTCAAAACAGCCAACATAAACCAACTCATTACCAATCCATTCTTTCTAAGCCTTATAAAAATGAGTTTACCAAATTTAATACCAAATCCTCACCAAATGAACTCATATCCACCTTGGTGGGCCCGATTCAAGACCTAGATAGTAACTAATCCTATCTTAAAACTAATGGAATGGCCTCATATCCAAATAACTAAGGCCACTCACCCACCAAAATATCAATATAGCCCACATACCCTTGGATATATAATGGGCTAAAATTTTGGTGATATATTCACTCATGGAGTTCCCATCCCCACACCAAACATTCCTCCATATTATTAACCATCTACACAAATTATTATAGATGATATTTATCATATATTATTCCAATAAATGTTGAAACCAACACACAACCACCAGTTAATTCTTATAGGTACGTATTGGATGATATTATACCTATGTATGCCCCACCATTTACAGCAGCATATGGTGCTCCTCATTCTCAATATTTAACTCTATATTACCATATGTTATCCAAATATACCTACTAAAAATACTAATTCATGACATATTATTATTTATCTTTTCAACACATAAATCCTACTTCTAATGGTTACATACTTTCTCCTTCTTACCCAACCCCCATCCTTCACACTTATCCTTAGATACCCTTAGTTGATTTATATGTTATGGGGATCTACATTAAATTTTTGAACGAACCCCTTGATCAAAATATATAGGGAGTCCTAATAATATGTACTTTACCTAAACTCCTAAAGCATAAGGGAGAAGTTGATCCCAATACGCATGTGAAAGCATAACTAAATTATATTAGAGAGATTTATCACTGGGATGGGCTAGTATCCAAAATACTCCAAAAGACCTTTAAAATAATTACCTTATATTTGTACCACTACAAACCTAATACCTCTATACATTATTTTTGATGACTCATGGCTGAGTTTTTCGAAGAATGTAATCCAAATAAGCTTATCAAGAACACTATATTATAATCATTGAACATAAAGCAATAATCTAATGAATTTATTACCCATTTTATCACTATATGGTGGCAATTATTATACTCACTAGTGTACCCCATATGGCCTAGATAAAATTATGAGACCTATTTTTACACTTTCTCAACAAGGAAAAAGGGAGGATGTTAAAAAATTACCCTATAGGTCTAATGAATGAGAAATTTAAAGTTATTTTACAATTGATCAAGAGGACATAGAAAATTACCATAGGACTTATGGATCAAATGATAAAATAGTCTCCATTAGTGAAAATAATGAGGGTTACCAAAATTCAAGTGGAAAAACCCAAAAATTTAAGGCCCAAAGATTTTTAAAAAATGTCAATGCCATTAAATATGGTGTACTATATCAAACTAATAGGATGAACATCATTAAAAACAAACCACCTCAACTCATCAATAGAAACAATAATGTTAACAACAAAAATATAGGTCCAAGGAACCAGATCTTTCATTTATAATTCACATGGTTTATTATAAGCCTCCTCCATTTTACAACACATAATTGTATAATCATGAGCCCATTTACAAAATATTGACAAAATCCATAACTAATGTTTCTACCAAGGCACCAACCAACAAGGTTTAGTCAATAAGGCAAAAACTAGAGGCGTATGGATTGTGATCCCAATGTCTATTATCTCTTAGACCAAGCCATTGATAATAATATTGATACATGTAGAGAATACATAAATTTTTAATCAAAGACTCATTTAGGATCAATTACAAACCTTTTAAACATTTTCTTAGGATTGCTAATGTAAACCTCCAAACTACACCATTACATCTCATGCACCTCAAAATGTTAGTTTTCAGATATAAAAATATATATTTCATAACCACCCATAAAAAAATGATAAAAAATATTAAATTAATTGTATATTTCATCAATCCTCCTTATATTCTCCCATGATGTGGAGGCCTCCACTTCTACACAAGGAAATCTAGATGTCTTGCCCCAATTAGATCTTCAAGGGAAAACTAGGATGATAGGTGTTTTATAATTGTAAATAGAAAAAGATAAAAACATCATCACTCACACGAGATATTATCAACAAAAAAATACCCATCATGCAAATATTTTAGAGATTTATATCAACCCAAATCCCATGGGAAACTATGATGTATTTGTTGATATCATGAAGATATTTACCCATATCCCCGTAATGGACTTGGTTAAGAACCCCTTGCCCATCATTCAAAATTAATTAATAACTTAATATTAGGATAATTAGCTAGCATCATACCTCCTCCACAAACTAATATTAATCACATTTATGGGTACAGGTTCCCACATGGGTTGAATTTGAGAGATGCTAGTTACTTTGTTGAATTTAGGATTCTCTAAATAGATTTCAAGATTGGTAGGATGGGGGATCCATATTTGTATTATAATATATATATTTATAATATTTATGTGAAGAGATTAATGTTCAATGGTGGGGTGACTATCAATATAGTACCATTTTTATTTTTGTAGAAACTTTATTATGGAGAAACTAATTGCTTATCCATAAGAAATGCCTTGTAAGGCTACAATAGACTTAATTCCACCTCCATTAGGACCATTATTATTATTTTGAATTTAGGTCCCAGAATTATGTTAACATAATTTTATGTAATTGATATACATAAAAATTATAATATAATCTTAGGAAGACCTGAGATCCATAGTATGAAGGCATTCCCATCTACTCTATTCTACCAGATCATACTCCACCTAGGGAAGGTTTTTTTCTTTGAAGAGGATACTAAGCTATTTAACGCCCTTAAATCCAACATAAAAAATAAATAAAGGATTCATACTAATTATCACCTACCCAATAATGGTTTGGTGAATCCCCTACATTTAGTCTCAAACACAAAAATCCCATAGGGACAATAACATGCATCACGAAGTCAAGTTATAAGAGTCCCAAAATCTTGGAAAATGAGAAACTTGAAGAAAACAAGATGGAGAAAATATAAAAAGTCAATAGGGAAAGTACCATGATGATACCATCCATATAAAATAATTCTATGGTTGAAATTATTATTATCCTAGAAAAGGATAAACCAATCATGTTCCCCTTAGACCCACGAGGAGTAATAACTTATAACTTTTTTTAAACTTGTGAACCAAAAGTATAAGGAGGGTTGGTTAACATATTTAAAATATGCATGGTTGATATTTTAAATAATTTAGAAATAATCCCCAAGAAAAAATATGATTATTATTATATGAATGATCAATATACCCATTATTATGATGGGACAAGATGCCTTTTTTGTACAAGGACATGAGTTATCATGATTTACCCTAGAGGAAGAATTATTCCCTTTAGATTTAAATTATATTTTTTAGTGTGAAAAAATGGGGAAACATATAAATTCATACTTTTAGGAATGCTCATCAAGAAGAGGTTGGGTGTTCAAAACATAAAAATTCATGGTGACTCTCAATTAGTGACATACCAAGTTTCAGAAGTCTACCCAACTAAAGTTAAACATCTTTAATTTTATAAAATGTTATGCAAAAAGTTTCCAAAGATTTTAATTATATATATATTAAGGCCATTAACAAATAAAACAATTAATTAGATTACTTCATGTCCACCTCCTCTCACTTTTTTCCTCACCTAGCTATAACTAAGTTTAATTTTTTTGTATTCATAGGTATAATCCCCTTGTCCAAAAAAATAAAATTATCAAATTATTTATTGCATTTAACAGGACACATGTCCTTTGGTCCTTAAATTCACTAAAAATGACAAGGAAATATTGGATTTATTACAATACTATTATCACCTCCCATCATAAAATCATAAGATTGGATTCTCCCTCACTTGATACCCCACTTATACCCTCATATAAAAATATTAAGATTCATATTTTGAGATTGAGGATTGCTATTTTTTTGACAAAGAGTATGATGTCTTTGAGGTAGATGATGAAAATCATGATCTTCCTCCTACCCAAATGAATCAAAAAATGTGATTCTTCCCTAATTTAGGACACCATATTTACCAATATAGGGACCAAATAAATCCCTAGGATCCTTAATACCAGATCTTCACTCTCCCCCCAAGGAGGTGGAAGACCATAATAAATTTATTATATAATTTTCCAAATCCTTTGACTTTACTTATGTAGACATGATACGTATTCAAATTTAGGTAGTTGTACATAATTTAGTCACCACACCTAATGTAAAACATATTAAAAAAAGCATAGGTTAGTCAAACCCAAGGTTGCATTGATGGTTAATGAAGAGGTCATTAAACTATTAAAAGTGGGGTTCATGAAAAACATGGAATAATTATAAATGTATTTCTAGTATCATTTCCATTATCAAGGAGAACTTGAAAATCAAGGTATGTATATACTTCCATGACACAAAAAAATATGTCCAAAGGGTGATTTCCCTCTCCCTTCCATCTATGATATGGTAGTTTATGAGATATTATCCATCATGGATGATTTATATGGATATAACCAAATTAAAATTTATGATGAAGATCAAAAAAATATTTTAATATACCATGTGGGACCTTTTATTATGTAGTCATGCCTTTTAGCCTTTAAAACACTTGAGAAATGTATAAGAGGGCCATGACCCACATTTTACATGACCTTTTCCATAATGTAATTGAAGTTTATATTTAAGATATTCTTAAAAAGGAAACAACAAGATCTAACCACCTAGAAGTCGTATGTACCATCCCCACATTCCTAATTTAATATAGTGGTATGGTCAATACCTAAAAAGGTGTGTTTAGAGTTAAATATAAAAATATTCTTGGCTATATCATTTCTAAGTTAGTAATTGGCATTAACCCAATGAAAATTAATGTAATATTATATATGACTTCCCTTATTGTTGAGTCATGCTTTAAGTAATTTTTGAGGAAGTTAGGGGAAATTCATAGGTTCATACCAAATCTAGTTTATACAGTTGATCCTATTAAATTTTTTATTAAGAACAAGAGTATATTGATATAGTTGAAATATTTCCAGGATGTATTTGAAGTAGTAAAGTGTACACCAACACTTATGTAACCTAAATATAACACGCATCTCCTAATTTACCTAAGGAAAAATCATGTATATGTTTATAATATGTTGGAATAATAAGATGATGATGCAAAAAACCAATCCATCTACTTTATTAGATACACTCTCAATGATTATGAAAAAATTATAGAACATTAAATAAAGAGTACTTATATATTATCTTGGAAACCATGGGATTGAGGCATTATATGCTCAATAGAAAACTAGGGTCATAGTAGGATCCCAAACCTTACAAACATTATTAATCCAACCATCTCTTTTATGGAAAGGTGATCATTTCATTTTTATTTTGATTGAATATTAATTCACCTATATAAACTATAATTACATCAAGAGACAATTCATTGCCAATTGGTCGATAGATTCCAATTTATAATTTATTAATCTCATTGACATTGATTTCCATAATGCAGTAATATGTTTTATAAACAATCTTACAATAATTGGCTTTCCATGGTATGTTGACATTGTAAACTACTTAATCAACCTTATTTATTCTAAAGGTGTCAATTCACAACATAGGTGACACCTTTATATCATTATGGTTAAGTATGCCATCCCTGATGATGTTATCTATAAAAAAATCATTTGACAACATGATCCTCAAGCGTGTTGACCAATAAGAGTAATAAAATGTCATTTTTAATTATCATAGTGGTATTTATGGTGAACACTTCACTAGCCATGAAAAAACCCACAAAATCCATACGATGGGACATCTATGTCCCACTATTGAACATTATGTCATGGATTATGTGAGGAAATGAAATAAGTGTTATCACTTATCCCATGATATTCATATAAATACCTAGGATCTTTAGTCCATTGTTACCTTTTGTCCCATCTCTACTTGGGGGCTAGGCTTTTCAAAATTTCCCCCACTTATTTCCATGACCATCACTTAATTAGTATCACCAAAAAATACTTTAATAAGTGGTTATAATTCCTCTCACAAGCATTATTATATCTATAATTTTCAAATTTATTTTTAACTAAATCATTTTTATGCTTGAGATTCCACCAGTCATTATTATAGATAATTAATCCCATTTATAAAACCTTGAGGTTTGTGAACAATGAAATAAATTCACTATATATCATCACAAAACCTCTTCGTATTACCCATAAACCAATAATCAAGTTGAGACCATGAACAAGAAATTGAATTTAATGTTGGTTAAAACCATAAAATATAAAAAATGAGATTAGCATATTTAGCTCTATTATGAATTTTGAGAATATATGACAAGTATTCATACACCTGCATGGAAATCCTATATTCCTGTTTCTATTCAAAATTGCTTTCTACATTCAAAGAAGAAATAAGAAACTGAAAGAAATGGTCAAGGCTAAAAGTACCTGATAAAGTTGTGCGCACCGAAATCAGACGTTGGAAGATTCTCCTCTTTGGCTGTGGAGGAATGACACCTACGAAGAAAAGGCTAAAACATGGAAAAACGTTAGTCAAAGATATGGTGGGCTGTCAGGCGAACGCTCGATCCCGGAAGTACGAGGACTTCCTAGAAGGATATCAACCCACTGATATGAAAGCGGAATATTGGATGAAAGTAGATAATGAAAGATAAAATGACAAAAATAAATGACAGAAAATAAAAATGCGTACCTGATAAGCGGCACTGTTCTGCACAGTCACCGGCGTCGGTCTCTGTGGTGCCAGCGTCGTTCTAGGAAGGTGCCGACGTTGGTTGAAGTGCCGTCGTCGGTCGGGGCAGTGACCGGCGTCGGTCGAGACAGGTTCTGGACGAGTTGCAGAAAGTCTGGGAGAGTCGGGACAGGGTCTTGACAAGTTTGGGATAGGGTCTGATGGAATCGGGATAAGGTCAGGTCAGGGTCTGGACAAGGTAAGGTCGGGTTTGATGGAATCGGGATAAGGTCAGGTCAGGGTCTGGACAAGGTAAGGTCGGGTTTGGACAGAGTTTTGGGGGTTTTAGTCGAGTCTGGACTGAGTTATGGATTCGAATAGTGGGCAGGGATGTAAAGGAGAGATTCAAAACTTGGGTCTATGGTTTGAAGCTTCAGGATGACAGAAATAATGAACAAAGAATAATCAGAAGGAAATAAAACAAACAAAGTAAATACTTACCTACCAGGAGACGTGATGAAACCCATAGTCGAAGTTGTTGAAGCCTCTGTGCTGTGCTGGATTGAAGCGAATGCTGGAGTTGGTGGATGCTGGAGTCAGTTGATCGCAAGATTGCAAGAGTCTGTGGATGTCAGAATTTGGAGATCGATTGAATGATTCTGTTCTTTGTGTGCGGGATTGATCAGCGGACACTGATGAAGGCCAGGGGATGGTTCGAGAGACGATTTGATAACCATTTTGGGAAACCGATCGGGAACCGAATGGTAACTGATAACGGATAACGAGAAGGTGACCAACGTCAGTAGGATTGCCGACGTCGGCCGATAAGTGACCAACGTCGGTGACATCGGCTGGGTAAAAACCGTCGTCGGCAGATGCATAATGAGGATAGAGTCTAGCTTTAGCTCTGTGCTCATTTTTACATGCTGCCAGGGTCAAGGCTGGTAGAAAAAGTGATCGACAAGAGTTAAATAGGAGAAGAAGAATAAAACGGGGGATGACCAAGGGAGTTGACACGATTTCGGTGTCTACATTTGCCCCTTTTTGTCTTGTTGGTTGTTCTGGATGAACTGTAAGACAAAAATAGGAGTGATTGCCCCAGGTGTGAGATAAGGTTGATTTCATCTCGTTGGTTGTTCAAATGAACTGCAAGACAAAATAGGAAAAAGATAGGTTTCCCCGATTATGGATGAGGTATTCCCCCTCAAAGCAGGAGTCGAGGGAAGGGAACCAAGAATCGGGTGCTGATTTGACAAAGAGTGGATGAAAAAGGGGTGAGGGTGAACACTGCAAAATTCGTGATTGTGCGCATACCACTGCACGAGATGGTCAGGTCAAAGTGTCGCAGGTCAAGGGTCGAGGAGTGCCAAAATTAAAATAACCAGGCCCCAGCATTTAGTCGTTTGCTGATCAGGTCACTCAATCTAAGCTAAAGCTCCAAATGGTCATCGTGTTCCAGGTATCCCGGGCTTAAGAAGTGCTCCTAGAAACATGAAAAAGTCACAAGTAGGGCGGATCAACCGGTTTGCGATCCTATACTTGTGAGGGTCCAAAAAGGTCTGCACACAATTCTGCTAACCAGTCATGAGGTAGCATATATGCAAAAACAACCAAGGCAACATTGTCTTGGAAGTAGTCGAGGTCGGAGGAGATAGGCATGATCTCTAATGGTTGGTGGTCGAGGGGAGGAATGGACGAAAAAATGTTGCCGAGCTAACCCCAGAAGACCCCATGTCAATTGAGTGCTGCCTACATAGCCCTGGTGATAGGGCCTCAGGCCAATGTAGTTCTCCCTAAAAGGGAGGAATGGTCAAAAAGATTGATTGGTCTTGGTCAAAGTTGTTGATAGACTAGTCGTGGTCAAGGTCAAGGTCGCAGAAGAGAAGGTTTGTCCATCAAAGAGATGAACAAACGGGGGTGGTCGAGCTAACCTCAGAGGATGTGGTATCTGAGTGTTGCCTACATAGCCCTGGTCATAGGGCCTCAGACCAATGTAGTTCAGACAAATGGAAGAGATTGGTCGATAATTGGATGTGGTCAAGTATCGAAATGATGAGGGGAAGATGAGGATAAGATGATGCTACAGATGGTGTATTCTGTAGAATTGGTCGAAAGGCTTTCATCCCTAGCAAGTTTCCATAGTCGTGATGGATGTATGCTAAAAATGAATGAAGGTTGATTTATGCTTTAGCAAGTATTGGTTTATGCTTAACATAAATTGAGTCTGGTCGATAGTTTCCATGTGTACTGGTGTCCATAGAAACTATGTGAAAAGGACAAGGATGATGATAATGTCATGTTGTCGAGTTGTTGGTCTGAGAATGTTTAAGTTGAAAAAGGTTTGGTTAAAGGTGACCAAAGTGAAAGATATGTGAAAGGCTTATTGCTCTTTCATTGACAAGGACCAAAATGATAGCATAGATAGGGGTTATGACAAGAGCCCCATTCATGCGTGACATCGTTGACCATGGTGATAGGAGGAGAAAAGAGGGTAACCCATTTTAAGAGCAGAAATAACTATGCCCCTTTTTATAGGAGACCCTGAGACAACTATAAGACAAGTCCATGACTCATTCAATTTTTTTTTTTTTTTTTAGCACAGACTGATCCATGCGGGAAGCCTGCATAGAGATGTCATTTGCTTGGTGGTCAGTTGTGAAGCTGATCAATGCGGGAAGCTTCTAAAATAGTGTTGTTTATTGCCAGATTTAGTCATAGCCATCCTTCAAGGGAGTGGTCTAGATTTTTGTTTAATAGAAAGGCTTTTGAATAGTTGTCCTTCGAGGGAGCAGTCTATTAATTACAGCAATGATAGTACAGCTGTCCTTCGAGGGAGCAGTCTGCTTTTTGATTTTGATATTGATATAGTGACCATGGATATTGTGACATCTTGATTTATTTTGACAGAAATGTGAGTCGTGGACAAGATTATAGAAGGTCAAGGGTTCCCTTTTATGAGGACAAAGCATCCATACAGCATAAAGGGGTTATAGGAATTTTAAAGAGGAATAGGGTTGAAATGAAGTAGGATTAAGAGGACGGGGATTGCTCAAGGGACGAGCTCAAGTTAAGTGTCAAGTGGATGAATACTCGACTAACAGTAGAACGGTCGCAGATGCAACACAGAAAGGGGGGACTCAAGGTCTGATAAGTCCTTGGGCCATGCTAGTGCGTGATAATAAAAGGTCCGAGCCAATTAGGAGCAAACTTGCCTCATTTAATTCACTCCATATTGGTCACGTGTTGATTGATGAGTGGATGTGAAGTTGACTGACATGGTCGTTGATTGATCGAGACTGGTTGAATGTGTGGATAAAAAGGTTGGTCAATGTTTGGTTGAGATTTGGTCATTTGATGGTTGGTCAATGGTTGGTCGAGGGTTGATTGGTTGGTATTTGGTCTTTGGTTGGGTCAAATGTTTGGTTGAGGTCGGGTTAAATGTTTGGTTGCTAATCTGGTTGAGGTTAAGTTGAAAGAGTGATTGATATGTGGTCGAGACTGTGTTGAAAAATTGGTCGAGGTTTGGATGAAGGTTGAATTCCCCCAGCAGCTAGGGAGAATGTTTGATAGATTAGTTAAGGTCGGTTGAGGTTTAGTGGTCAGATGGATTGTGTTGATGTCGAATAAGGGGGTTAAAGGCGACAAAGGAACCAGAACCTGGCGTGGAGATCCCGATTTAGGTGATGAGGTTGGAGAGGTATGACTTGGTGTTGATGATTTGTGGGAGGGATGTTCTAGAGGATCCTTAACGAGAAGGGAATCCTTTCTCCGTTGGTGACGAATGACAGCTTTAAGAGCGCAACAATGCGCAGTGTCATGTCCCGGAGTATGATGATAGTGATATTATTTAGAGTTGTCGAACCAAGAGGGTCTTGATCCGAGAGTTGATGAGAGGGGCGGTGTTGAAGGCTTGATAACATGGTCAAGAAGAGAGGTGTCATTCCCCAGACATTGGTGAATGGTGACCTTGAGGGCACAACAATGTTCTGTGTCGTGTCTAGGTGTGCGATGATATGCACAAATACGAGTGTCATCGAACCAAGGTGGTTTAGGTCCGAGAGATTGATATGGTTTGAGAGGCAGAAGGTTGAGGCGAGATGACTGCAACAAGTGCCATAATAGCAAGGTATAAGAACCTGCTAACGGGTCTGGATATTTTATTGTAGTGAGGATTGATGACATTGGTTTGAGAGGCGTAAGAGACGTTGGTCAATGATTTAGAGAAGATATATGTTTGACAGGTTGATAGAGTAATGGAGGCAACGTGCCTCTGTGAAGGATGGGAGTAGGAAGCACTCCAATTAAAGTGGATGGATGTGGGCCTAGGATTAAAGGTAATGACGAAGGTGGGGGAGGAGTCCTCCGGTGTGGTCTAGTGGCTTTCGTTAGTTTGGGTCGAGGGCCACTATTGTGTGAGGCAAGGTTAGATGTGGGCTTGGGTTTGGATGTGGACGAAGGTGAGTGAGATGTAACAATCTCAGGTAAAGGTAAAGAGGAGACCTTGACTGGGTCTTCCTCGGTTGAAATGGGTAAAGAGACTGGTTCTTCTCTTGGTGGAGAAGAAATAGGAGAGGGTGGCTCCTCAAGTAGGCAGATGGCAGGGATGATCATGCCTTCTACATGTGCTTGAGGAGTAGGCGAGGTAAGGTCTTTGGATGAAGGTAGGGCTAATGGCATAGGTGTGATCAAGGTGTCCTCCAGTATGAGAGAGGCCGATGGAGGATTAATAAGAGAAGAGAGTCTTTCATCCTGTGAAGAAGATTGGTCAGGGACAAGAGGTAAGATAGTGTTGACGGTGTGTATATCATGGTTTTGAGGGTCATTGATCATGGTTTGGATGTTGTCTTGAGTAGGCGGGTGATTAGGAAAAGGTTGTTTGAAGATGTCGAGGTTTTGGTTGGGTGGTGCATTTGGGTTATCCAAGATAAGATCGCCCTTGTCTAACATGTCCTGGACGAGGTTTTTAAAAGTTTGACAGTGATCCATATCATGGCATTTGACACAGTGATAGTTACAAAAGTGATTCTCCCTGTACCATGCAGGGATAGGTGTTGAGGGGTTGAATTGATGTGGTCAGATTGAAGGGAGATTGAGGACCCCCTGCTTGACGAGTTTATCCAGGACAGAGGCATATGACTCTCCAATTGGAGTGAATTGACGCTGTATGGATTGACGTTGAAAATGTTTATTGATGTAGTCTAATGTTGAAGATGTTATTCAGTTAGTTATTGTTGAAGATGATGGTCTAAAGATGACAGTGTTTGCTGACCCCTTAAATTGAGAGTGGGCAGAAGAAGGTCTAGAAGAAGAATGGTCATTGGTTTTTGTGTTAGTGTTACACAATTTGACCTTATCTTCTTCAATAGCGCAGAGTTCAAGCTTTCGGGCCATGGTGAAGGCCTCGTCGAAAGTGTGGAATGTTTGAACCCGCAAGGTGGATGAGATGTGACTGACACATGCTCGAGAAAAGAGCTCAATGAGCTCGGGTTGAGGCAAGGAGAAGGAGAGCTGGTTGATCAAGTCTCTCCAACGGGTGACAAAATCAACTACTGATTCGTCGTCTAATTGCCTAATGGAGTAAAGGTCTGTGATCGAGACTTGTTTAGTGATATTGATTGAGAAATGGTCAATGAATAATTGAGCGAGTTGAATGAATGAAAAGATAGAATGTCTGGTAAGAGAATTATACTAGTCAAGGGCGGGGCCAGAAAGTGACATAGGAAACGTGCGTAATAATAATGCATCGTCGTAGGCAATAAGGTAGCAGGCATGTCTGAATGTCCGTAGATGTTGTTGTGGGTCTTCCTTACTCTGAAAGTGAGTAAATTTAGGAAGCTCCCAATGGTTGGGATATGGTCGGATAGGGACAGAAGGATGAATGGGCTTGTTGTAAATCTGGTCATATGAAGAGACATTATTTGAACCAGAGATAGAAGCTTCGAGACTGGACATTTTATCCATCAACATCTTGATGATGTCTGCTGACGGATTGGTGGACGGAGCACCCCCAAGGTTGTAAGGTGCTTGAAAGAGGCTAGAGGAGGTATACGACGTAGTCGGTTGTACCAGTAAGGATCCAACGTATGGATGACTAGTCGTAGGGGCAGAAGTAGAGGTTAAGGGTGGTTGCATCATGAAGGTCGAAGGTATAAGTTGACTAGGCACTGCCAAAGGTGGCTGAACAGCGGCACTGGTAGAGGGATAGGTTGGCACTCCTACATTTGTGGGCGCAAGAGTATGAGGGGTCGAGACAATCAAGTTCTGATATGATGTAGAACTTGGTTGAATTGTAGGTGGTTGAGGGGATAATGAAACCCCGATGGAGGTTGGTCTAAGAATAGACAAAGAGGCCAAACTTTCTGTATTGGCCATGGTTGAGTTAACGGTTGAGGCGAAAGGCTGAGTCAAAAAGGGTTGGATGACGAATGGTGTTGATGTCATCGCCATGTTACCCGAAAGGTCTCGCATTGGATTTTTCGCGAGATAGTTATGGAGGGCTGCGGTATTGAGGTCCAAGAATTTTTTGAAATCTTGGTCCCCTTTAGGGATGATGGGAATTTGAGTCAGGGTCAGGGTCGGTCCTGTAGGAGTTCTTTCAGTCTCTGAGTGCAACTCCATGATAGGATGGGTTAGAGATGGGGTAGATGAAAGCAGTTGACGGCCAGAGTGGTCAAAAAGGGCCTTGGTTTGACTGTGTGTCAAAACCATAAAAGGCAAGAGAGAACGTCCTTACACGCTCAAACAAGCAGATAAGAACTAAAAAGATGAAGACACAAGCAGATCCTTAAACCCTAGAAGTAAAATTTTTTAGGATTATAGTGGCTTATGCCTCAGAATGTGTGTTTGGGGAGGTTGGCTTTGTGAGTCAGGTCCTAGAAGAAGTCTATGGATGGTTTCGGGTTTTGTTATGGTGCTCAAGAAGTCTGTGTTAGGTCTGGTACGTGGCCTGGTGCTAAGGAGCAAGCTCCCCTCACTTCACGATTCCAGTGGTTAGCTGGTTTCGCTTAGCCAAAATATACCTCGCCTAGAGATTATACTCCGCCAGAGAACGGAGTGGGCTTCCCCCTTGGTGATGAAATCCAAGTGAGATTGCCAGGACGGGTAAGGTATCCACTAGGGGATGAAATCCCAGTCGGGCCTTGTCTCAGGTAAGTTAAAATGTTTGTTTTGTGCAGGTGGTTTGGTCGTGTAACATCAAGTGATCTAGATTAATTCAATATGCGGTTTAATTACTATGTGTGGTCTAAGAGATGCAGGCAAATAGAAATGAATGCAAAGTGTTTTAATGCCCAAGTTGAAATGTTTGTTCGTATGAAGACGAATGGAGAAAGAGTCGAAGAATATGAGTTTTTAGCTAGTCTAGAAGTGCAAGAAAGAAAGAAATGTTCATTTTAGTCCTGCTTATGATGTCGTTTAAGAAGAGACGAAAGGAGGTGAAAAGGAAGGAACCTAATGCACCTGAATGAACGAAAGAAAGAAAGAACCCAAGGAGGACCTAGGATCCCACCGGGCGTGCCAGAATGTTTCTATTCAAAATTGCTTTCTACATTCAAAGAAGAAATAAGAAACTAAAAGAAATGGTCAAGGCTAGAAGATACCTGATAAAGTCATGCGCACCAAAATCAGATGTTGGAAGATTCTCCTCTTTGGCTATGGAGGAATGACACCTACGAAGAAAAGGCTAAAACATGGAAAAATGTTAGTCAAAGATATGGTGGGCTGTTAGGCGAATGCCCGATCCCGAAAGTATGAGGAATTCCTAGAAGGATATCAACCCACTGATATGAAAGTAGAATATTGGACGAAAGTAGATAATGAAAGATAAAATGACAAAAATAAATGACAAAAAATAAAAATGCGTACCTGATAAGCGGCACTGTTCTGCACAGTCGCCGGCGTCGGTCTCTGTGGTGCCGGCGTCGGTCTAGGAAGGTGCCTACGTCAGTTGAAGTGCCGTCGTCGGTCGGGGCAGTGACCGGCGTCGGTCGAGACAGGTTCTGGACGAGTTGCAGAAAGTCTGGGAGGGTCGGGACAGGGTCTTGACAACTTCGGGATAGGGTCTGATGGAATCGAGATAAGGTCAGGTCAGGGTCTGGACAAGGTAAGGTTGGGTTTGATGGAATCGGGATAAGGTCAGGTCAGGGTCTGGACAAGGTAAGGTCGGGTTTGGACAGAGTTTTGGGGGTTTTAGTCGAGTCTGGACTGAGTTATGGATTCAGATAGTGGGCAGGGATGTAAAGGAGAGATTCAGAACTTGGGTCTGTGGTTTGAAGCTTCGGGATGACAGAAATAATGAACAAAGAATAATCAGAAGGAAATAAAACAAACAAAGTAAATACTTACCTGCCAGGAGACGTGATGAAACCCATAGTCGAAGTTGTTGAAGCCTCTATGCAGTGCCGGATTGAAGCGAATGCTGGAGTTGGTGGATGCTGGAGTCAGTTGATCGTGAGATTGTAAGAGTCTGTGGATGTCAAAATTCGGAGATCGATTGAATGATTATGTTCTTCGTGTGCGGGATTGATCAGCGGACGCTGATGAAGGCCAGGGGACGGTTCGAGAGACGGTTCGATAACCGTTTTGGGAAACCGATCAGGAACCGAATGGTAACTAATAACGGATAACGGGAAGGTGACCGACGTCGGCAGGATTGCCGACGTCGGCCGATAAGTGACCAACGTCGGCGACATCGGTCGGGTAAAAACCGTCGTCGGCAGATGCATAATGAGGACAGAGTCTAGCTTTAGCTCTGTGCTCATTTTTACATGCTGCCAGGGTCAAGGCTGGTGGAAAAAGTGATCGACAAGAGTTAAATAGGAGAAGAAGAATAAAACGGGGGATGACCAGGGGAGTTGACACGATTTTGGTGTCTACAATTCCCTTATCTTTGGATCTAAATCCATCTACCCCTTAAGGTATAAAATTTTATCTTTGTGTCATTCTTCAAGGTTCTTTTGTCATGAATAATATATGACGAAACAACTAGCTAAGTTAGAAACATAATATGAACATAATATTATGGTTGCATATAATCACATTGCCTAAGTGGAGTGTACATGATGATAGTATAATAAAATGGTTCATGAATGTCTAATTATATTAGTAGACCTTGTCTTGAGACTTGATAATAGAATAGGTAATAAAAATGGATAATGTCATAAATTCAGGCATAATTAGTTAGGCCCATACTTGGTCATTGAATATTTTAATAATGGATATTTTAGATTATGTACCTTAGAGGAAAAAGGGTTTGGTGAGTTTTTGACCACTGTGCATCTCAATAGTTTCTACATAAAGACATTACATGTAACATTAACCTAATTTCATTAATAAATAATCATTTTTGTTATGTTTTATAATGATTATATAACTACAAGTTTGTGTGATAAATGATAAATAATGAGAAAAGTATAATAAATGAAGCACACATATCAATTAACAATTGCAAAAATGTTTAAAGTGGGTAAACCTATCAAAGGTAAAAAAACCACAATGATGAATTATTCAATATTTGAGAAACTTATCTATACCTAATACAAATTATTAAACCTCTCACTTCTTAGACAAGTCTTCAAAAAAATATTCACAGTGCTCACATATATCTTGTATAGTTTAAAAATTAATATTTTGTATTGACATGATTAATCAAATGGGTAAAACCCTATTAATAATATTTAATAAGGGAAGTGATTGTTGTGAAATAATGATTCCATCCATTGCAATAACCCATTTAGTTAAATTTGGTAATCATTAAATAAATATTACATTATTATTTACTTTCACAAGTTTTTTACCTCATGTTAAGAAATAATATGTTATTATTATCTAACTATTTTACTAAGGCTAAGAGATAATGATCCCACTTAGAATTAAATTTTATAAGACTCCCACTTAATTCTAAGTTGGGATAAATGTCATAGTCACCTTAAAAAAAGAATTATATTATGTACACAATTTGAAGGATTTAAAAGCCTTCATCATGCAAAATGTCACCCTTTGAAATAAAAGGAAATATAATCCATAAATTACTCAAAAGTAAGTTTATGCCAGCATGATCATGAGACTACATCTCAAAATTTATCATGAATAATCACTAAGCATATTTGGAGCCTTTTATAACATAAGGACCTCCATTAAATAGTATACTTTTAAATTTATTGGGTACAAGGGTTAAACATCCACATGAAATTTTATAATTGCATAAATTTCACACAAAGTTTAGAATGCTTAAAAATTGAGAAGTATATATAAGAAGATGAAACACATGGATGTTAGGAAGTGGCATTGTCATGAACACTCCCCCTCAATGACAACTCGAAGAGGCCCAACATTGCACAAAATTGCCAAAACTTAGTAGCACCAAGTGGATTTGTAAATATATCTTCTACTAGTTCATCTATATGATAGAACTTTAGATCAGTTTCGCCATCGATGACTTTCTCTTAGACAAAATGCACATGAACTTCAATATGTTGACATTATTGGTGATGCATACCTACATAAAACTTAAACACATTTCCAAAAATAGATTCATGATAACATAGTATGGTTAGAATCATAATAACCAAATACATAAAAATAAGACATATTTTTTTATGGTAAAACACATTTAAAATAATCAAGACATATTCTATGCAAACAAGCTCACTACTTTGATTACAAACTTTATTGAAAAACATAAATTATTGTATTTAATTCATCATTGGACATCTCCAATATTGAAAAGATAAAAATCCCCAACTATCATGTGATGCACATACCATAATTTCCTAATATTATGATACTAAGTTTAGCCAAATATTAGATATACTATTAGTAATAACTCATTTTATCATTTGAGTATTATCAAAACTTTGCAAGTTTAATATGCTTCAAAAAAATATTGAGGTATAACCTCTCATACATCAAATTTGGATAATTTTATCATGTTACACAATCATCCAATCAAAGAAATATGATATTGAAATAAATAATTTCATATATGTATGAATATAATGATTAGTAAAGTAAATAATGAAGAGCTAATAATACAAACTCCCTTTACACTTTGCATTTCATAACATAACTTATTATCAAATGAAACATATAAGGATGTTAGCATAAATAATAAAATGATAAAACAATAAAATGAGAGTATCTAAGTGATTCAAACACAAAATATCCAAACCTACTTAGCATGATCTTCTTAACAAATGCATTAAATAAACATGATCATCTTTTCAAATTAAGCACAATGTTATGCATATAATTTATTTCAATCCTAACTCATATAAATTGAAAATAATAATAATATCTATATATTTTATTTGATTTATCATTATACATACACACACACACACACACACACACACACACACACACACACACACACACACACACACACACACACACACACACACACACACACACACACACACACACACACACACACACACACATATATATATATATGATTTAGTTTGATTCTTAAAAAATAATTATTACAATTATATTGTAATACATATATATATATATATATATATATATATATATATATATATATATATATATATATATATATATATGTATGTATTACAATATAATTGTAATAATTATTTTTTAAGAATCAAACTAAATCATTTTACCAATAAATACATTGTAGATGAGACACTATCAATATAGTTAGTATCTCTATAGTAGCAACAAAATAGTTTTATCAAAGAAAATGAAATATAATGAGCATACATGTATTTTGATATAGAAAATTGCAAATATTAAGAATGGATTCTATTCCAAATATGTACAATAGTATTCATGTCTTCAGCCCATAAGAAATAGGAGAAACATTTGTAGAATACAACATTGTTCTAGCCATCTCAATAGTGGTGCAATTTTTCCTTTTAGGAAAACCATTTTGATAAGGGGAATAGGGAGTTATTAATTCCCTTTTAAAATCAAAATTATTACAAAAATAATAAAACTATTTACTAACATATTCACCACCATTATTAGTTCTTAATCTCTTACTAGAAAAATCATATGCATTTTCAACAATTTTAAATTCCTTGAATTTAGATAACACATCAGATTTTTTTTCATGAAATATGAACAAATAATTATATTGAAAAAGTAACTATATACAAATAACTATTAATAGATACACATTAAATACGTCCCATAACATTACTATGGATTAATTCTAGAGGATGTGAGGAATTCACATCGTGATCCTTGTGAAAGGGGTTAGTATGTTGTTTATCATGTAAGCAACCCTCATAAGTTTCATAATGATAAGGTATATAAGGAAGTCCAAAAAAAATATTATGATTATAAATATCATGTAAAATTATAATATTAATATTTCCAAATATTTCATTCCATAATTGAGATTCATTCTTACTATGTGACGAAATAAAACATACAGAAGAAATAGAAAAAATGTATAAAACATTCTTTTGAACCCCTTCAACAATCAAAGACACATATTGGTTTATAAAGGGCCAACTATATTTAAATAATGTTACAATAAAATTATCATTATTAAGTTATGAATAATCTAACAAGTTATTTTTAAGCTTATGTACATATAAAATAACAATAATAACAACATTTGAAAATTTTGCCTTTTCATGTTTAGTTACTTCTAAAAAAGAATAATCTCTTAATTGAATATTTCCACATAGATTTATATTATTAGATAAAATATCAGATAATCAAGTCATATGATGTGATGCATCACTATATAAATACCATTCATTTTCATTAGAAGAAAATAAAGTAGCTTACAAAGCAATAATGTCAATATTATGATCTTGATTATTATTCTGATTAAGGTTTTGATTATTCTACTTGTTTTGATTAAATTTATTTAATTTAGAGTTCATTTTAGTGGGCCCTATAAAAAATATATGGAGGTATCTAGGTGAATCATATTCATAATGGTAGTGAATCATTTTAGGTGTATAGATGCATAGGGAAATCATGCAATGCCACAAGACAAATTATGTAGATGAATATTGTAAGTATACAAATAGATGTCAGTTACATGCCAAAATCTATATACACAATATATATGAATGCCAACTACATGTTTATAGATGCCAAAAGTGGAAAAAATGGTTATGTATATATTGATTACTCTATTTTATAAATTAGGATTTTTAAATAATTTTTATTAAATTGAAAGGTTTGAAAGAAGAATAATTATAATTATAGTTTAAATATATTATTTTGATGGACACCATGCATTGGGGTTTTCCAAAAATCATAGTAAAACATCCACATCACATCAGTGAATGTCGATGTGATACATTTCATAACTACAAAGTGTGGGTAACCACAACACTGTGTGCTCAAAATGCTCTTTTTTGAAGAGCACATGTCAAGATTAATGTTTATAATGCTTCTCCCTTGGGATAGGTTTCTTATCCATGCATGTGGGATAATTATCCCACATGAATGGTTGTTACCAATGGTGGATGCTCAAATATCGTAAGCATTAACTGATAGTTTGAATATGGTAGACACCATCACTATGTCATCAGTCAATAATCTATAGGTGGCTGCTTGTTTATCATAGGTGGTTATAGACATATCAATGGTGGATTCCCATAATACATAGTTGGATGCCTAAAATACATAGGTGGATTCTTGTAATACATAGGTAGTTACCCTTGTTATGCCATCACCAGGAATCCATAGATGGTTGCCTACTTATTATGGGTGGCCATGGGCATATCATTGGTAGATGCCCATAAAATGTAGCTAGATGCACATAAAACATATGTAGATTCCAATAATATGCAGGCATATACCCACAACATTTATTAAACACCCACAACACATAGGTAGATGCCCACAATATGTAAGTGGATGCCTATAATATATCAATGGGCATCCACCCACAACATACTAACATCTATAATATGCTACAAGATGCCATCAGATTATGGTCATCTACATGTTTCCTTCATGATTGTATGTGTCTATTGAAAACATATAGGCATACTCTAATAAACTATGGACATCCATCGATAGACATCTTGTGGGTGCCCACCTAGTTTCTTTAGGTTTACACTACACAAAATTAGTTTTTTACCAATGTCCACCTGATTGTATATGAAAAATTCATCACGATTGGATTTTGAGGTACAAATAAACTACATTTATATGAGTAATTTTTTATTCAAATGTAGGTTAACCTCTCCTCAAAATTAAATTTAACCCCAAAAATTTAGGTGATCTTACCCTATTGACCTCTCCACAAAAATCGCCAAATGTTGACTTCAAAAAATGGAAAATTTATAGATTAATGAAGATTCACCACTAAAAAAACCATGATTCATTTTTTATTTTTATAAAATTTATTGTTGAATCTATCCTTATTTTATAATAGGTTCCCATTCTATGACCAACTTTACCACACAAATTGTAATTTCCATTAAACTTAGGTTTATGCTTCTTATGACCAAATTTCTTGTTCTTATTTTTGCCTTGAATAAAATTAGGGTTAGATGTATAGTTTTTATTATTATAAAAAACATTATTTTAGGTGAGATTTTCCAATTTTCATTATTTTTAGAATCAGAATTGTTCATAATATAATCTTCTTGAATCAAGTGAGCATACAAGGTTGTAAAGTCAAGGATATCTTACTCAGTTTTATATATACAATTCAAAATTGAAGTAAAATCTCTAAAATTTTCATGAATAATTAATTTAATTATAATAAAAGGTAAATAATATTGAATTAAATTATAGTTACAACCATCTAAGTAAGCTTTAATGTTCTTAATTTTACCAATAAAATTTACAACCTTTTCATCACCTTCTATAGGTGTAGTTATCAATTCAAGGATTAACTTATTATTTTTTGAGAGGTAAGTGTTCACATGCATAGATTCAAATATTTTCCAAGAATCTCTAGGATACTCCTAATTATCAATGTGAAGAATTAATTCATCCTTAACACTCTACAATGTAATGGACATAGCTTCATGTGATTTCTGTTGAAATGCATTAGTAAGCTAAGGGGTCACATGTCATCTAGACAATTCTTTTTTAGTCCCAATGACAATATCCCACAACTTTTAGGATATTAATTATTCTTTAATATGGATTTTATAAATATTATATCTATTTTTATTAAGCATTTATTATTTATCGAAAATAAAACTAGGCGAAGCCATAACTTCCCTTTAAGAATGGTAGTAAATAAATTCTTAAAAATGAATAATTTTTAGTTTGAATTTTAAATTTATTTTAAATTAAAAATATATTATAAGTGTAATCATGAAATAATTTTTCAATTAAATTCTATATAAAATAATAAAATTACAAAATATTGTGACAAAATAAGATGTTGCAAGTATCACAAAAATACACTAATATATGCATAATTATTTTTAAAAAATTAATGAATTTTTGAACTATTTAAAAAAAGTTAATTACACATGAAAATATGATTAATTTAACAATATATATTCTAAATAATGATAAAAACTTAATTATATTTTCACTAAATTGACTATCAGAAGACTTGCACTCAAAACAACCACCTAGACAATATTATTAAAAATGTTGTAAAGTTAATAATAAGAGGTTTAAAATATAAAACTGGACCATGTAGATTTGTCTAGAAGGTATCAAAACCTATGGATAAAATATTTATATTACTACATTTTACAAGACATCCACTAGGTTGAAATTCAAAACAAGTTTGACAAGTTAATTAGGGTTTTGAATGGGTGAAACTTGACATGCAAATCAGAAAAAAATATTCAATTACTATTTTGAGAAAAAATAAATTAATTTTGACTAAAAAATAAAATATTATGATTTAATTAAACTTTTGACCTATTATTTACATTTATTTACCAAAATAAAACAAACCAACTATTCTAGTAATCTTATTCAAGCATTTACATGCACAATTTTTTTTTCATACCAGATGTTGAGATACAAATCATATGGACCAGATAAGAATTGAAATTAGGACATTATTTTTGTTATTAGATTGATATACCAACTGATATAGTAGCCCCTCTATGGCCAACCCATCATTTGTCTTGGTGAGGCTTATTTCCAACACCCCCATAAGCCACATTGCAAGCGATTAGGGCTTCTAGCTAGGTTTTGATACCATGATAAAATTCATGTAGCTAATATAAAGGTACAAATATAATATAGGATGAGTGAATAATTATAAAATTATAATAAATGAAGTAAATAAATCAATAAACTATTTCACAAATATTTAATCTGGGAAAACCTTTCAGAGGTAAAAAAAACCCACAATGATGAATTATTCAATAATTGAGAAACTCCTATGTACCCAATACATGTTATTTAACATCTCACTTATTTTTAGACAATGACTCATAGAAATATCCATATTTATTTCATATATCTTTCATAATTCATAAAATAATATTGTGTATTAATATGATTTCCCAAACGTGTGAAATCTTATTTCTAATATTCAAGAAGATAGATGTATTCTGCGAAATAACAAGTCCATCCATCCCGATAACCCATTTAGCTAAATTTGGTAATTATATCTTTATTTTAAAAAGTAAATAGCCTAGTTTTATAGGGAAAAAGAACCATAGTTAAAAAGTATAAAGTAAAGTAGCAAGCCCCATGGGCTAAAGAATAAAAATAGTATTAGTACTAACTAACTACCCATGCAAGAGGCAAAATAAAAAATAAATAAATAGTCAAATATTCTAGGAGGGGGGATCCCTTCATTAGTTCCTTTTAATATTTAGTAATCTTATCCTATGCTTCATGTTTTTTATTTGTCATTCTAACTCTTGGTTTTTTTGGGGGCCCTTCTATGTCTTCCTTGGTTAGGATTATCTGGGGTATCTTCTACACATGTTCCTTCACATGAGTCTTCTTGGTGGGGGTTAAGGGGGTTTTTGGGAGAATAGGTATCTACCAGCATCATGTGTTGCTTCAAGGGGGTTTGATCTACCTTAATACAATGAGTGAAGGATTGTATTTCTTTAGCAATTTTTTTCATGGCATTCCAATCTTATATAAGGCCTTCTAGACACATCTCGACCTCATGAAGCTTACTACTAATTTTTTCTAGATTTTCTTTGTTAGATCTGATCTCTTCTATTAGGGGGATTTTTCCTTTCCCCAATAATTCCCTAGAGGTTTCATCATCCAAAAAGAGTGGTTTAGGTTTAAGGATAGAGTGTTTTAAAGGAGGGTATTCAACTGACTTTTTGGATAAAGGGCTAGCATGGGAAGCACTAATTATTGGATGGTAGGACCTTGATGTAGGCTCATCCTAAGGGAAATCCTCCTTAGTAGAGGACCCTTATAGTATAACCTCCTTACCCTATATGGTCTCACCATGATTTACCATTGATATGATAAGGCCCTAGTGCAGAATGGGATTTGCTTCATTTATTTGGTGTGCAAGACCAGAGCTCTCCAGGGATTTAAGGAGATAAAAGGGGAGGCTGATTTTATACCCCTAAAAATTATTTAGCAGTAGAAATTGATGAGAGAATATTATGGTGTGCTTACCTTCAAGTTTCAAATACTTCATTACTTTTAGGCATACTTTGATATGTTATCATAAAAGGTCTGCATGAGGAAACCCCTTTTTGTCTATCTTGATGAATTCATTAGTGCAGAATAACCTCTGTAGAAGCTCCTTATTTTTAGATTGGTTTTTATATGCCTTTGTTCCATTAGATGAAATACCTATATCTTCTCCAATAAAATCCCATATGATCAATATTATAATCCCTCTTATCACCATGAACCTCTTGTTCCACCTTATAATGAATTCGTTTTCCTTGCTTGCATCATGTTCAGTTACCTTTAGCATAAATTTTCTAAGCCCTCCTCTATGAATATTATTCTGCACCTTCTTCATGCTTCATACTTTTGATCAAAAATTTATTTCAAGGTGGTCCCTATCTCCCCCCATCTCCATAGTACCCAAAGAGCTAAATATAGAATTTGGCAAGCCCCAATAGAGCTTAGAGATAAAGATTCAAAAAATACTTGTAGTACATGCTTCCTCCCACCTTATGTAATTAATTCTCCTCATGTTGAAATGATGGCGAGTCATTATATTTTAAATCCATCACTTGATGATTATAATTCATGCATGTAACTACCAAATCACAATCCTTTCTTGAGTTGCATTCATTTTGATTGGCTAATGAGACACTTTTGGGGATGCCACATTTAAATCTAATAATTATTAAATAAACATAATTTTATTATTTATTTTCAAGATGTTTTTACCTCATGTTAATAAATAATATATTATTATTATTATTATTATTATTGTTGTTGTTGTTGTTGTTGTTGTTATTATTATTATTATTATTATTATTATTATTATTATTATTATTATTATTATTATTATTATTATTATTATTATTATCATTATTATTATTATTATTATTATTTGATTATTTTACCAAGGCTAAGTGACAATAAGCGCACTTAGAATTAAATGTTCTAACAAGAAATATTTTAAAAATACAACATATAAATCTATTTAATCTTTCATATTACCCTATTCCCTTTATAAAACATTCTCAAAATCAACATGATGTAGAGTCTTTTCTTAATTATTACAAATATTGTGCACTTCATTCCTCTATAATTTCTCACAAACACAAGGACTCTAGCCAACAACTTTGTTTAGAAGCTTTTCCATATTGGGAATACCATTTTATGGTCCCCTCTAAGAAAAAACACTAGGATATTCAAACCAGGTGGCATTATTAGCCTATTTTGGTCCTCAATTTTGAGCTTTTGCATATTAATAATTGCATAGGCCCAAGATTTGGGAATAAAATCCTTCATAAAAAAAATAAAAATAGATAGACATTAAAAGTAAATCAAATATTATTTAAATTAAATCAATTTAACATTTCTCACCCTTCACTAATCTATGGTGCCTAGCCATCTGATCTTACTAGTTATGTTGGGTTAACATTGGGGGAAGATGCCCTTACTCACCTAGATCTATCCTTTAGTGATGAGTCCATGTATCTTCCTAGTTACATGAGACTAATTATAGGGGGTAGAAAAAAATTTATAAAAATATATATATATATATATATATATATATATATATATATATATATATATATATAGAAATCAATATAATTTACCAAAAATCATTCCTATATGTTTAATGCCAAAAGGACAACATTATCCCTCTTATAGATTCTATGTTGGTTAGCCATCTCTAGATCTACGTCTAGATAAATCCAATAAAAATAGCATTCTATGAGTTCAATAATAAGTACAATTTCCCTATTTGCACATGAAGATTAGGTTAACCTCTTGTTCCTTATGACATTTTGATGTATTGTTTTTGAATTTCACCATTTCATATATCCCATCTTCTTTTCATCCCCTGTTCTACAAAATGAGATTCATTTATTATGTATACAAAATAACTCAATTGTCACCTAAAAAACACATTAGTGCATGTGTTTTATTTTATATGCATCCATAACATTATATTTGAATACATTATATCATCACATTTCTAAGTTATAATCACATCCATAACATTATTAAAATTAGAGATACAAAGCATTTTATCACATTTATAGTCATCTAAGTTGCATAAATTGAAAGAGAATAAAAAAAATTAAATAATATTAAACTATGATAGATCATGAAATAATAAAATATCTCTCTCTCTAGAATATCTATCAATTTTTTAATACATTGGTATCTTAGTACAAACTCCTTCATAGAGGGCAATGTGTCAAATATCCCATTTTTTTGGCTTGTATAGCATGGTCCTAATGTCCCCCTAGATTTTGAGTCCCTTGAAAGGCTAAATGCCTAGGACTCCTAATCCTAAAATAAGGTCTTGGCATACAATAATGATAGGAACTACAACTCCTACTATTGTCTCATCTCTTCCTCATACATTATTGGGAGGCTATCCATTCGAATGTCTATCAACTCAATGAATCCCAACATCCTATCATGATGATAATCTCATTTTGAGTCTTCACCTAAGACTCTAGGTCATTATTCACACTCATATACTCCTATGATACATGGTATTCAAGGGTGAAGGCATTAGTATGCCTACTTATGATAGAAAAGATACCCATGTCTCATAGTAGTTAATCCCTTCCAAGACCAGTGCCCACATGAAAAAATTTGACCAGTGTACCTCTAAGAAGGGTATTCCACTATATGAATAAATATAAAATAAAAATTCAATATACATAAGATATCCAATTATATTAGATAAATCAAAAACTTAAATAACTATAAACTAGTAAATGTAATAAATGAGATAAAATGAAATAACAATATGGTATACCTACTTTCCCTCCTACCATTATGAATCAAAGTCCTTATCTAAGTTAATCTTAGCATCCTCCTCCTATTTTATTTATGGATCATCTCTAGTATGTACCTATTTATCTCCTTTAGTGTCCTAACTCCCATCTCCATTTCCCATAGACACCACCTTATTATTGTTGCTACTATAATGGTGGTTGTTTTGTTGACAAGTTTGAACTCCTCGGTCAAACTGTCACCCCTATAGTTTGAAAAAAAAATCATGTTTTTTTACCTTATTTATATCTATTTTAGTCTTGTAATTTCCTTGGAATGATCACTTTAAACCTTGATTAACATAGTTTGAGGTAGATTTGATAGGTTAAATGTTGTGTTCATCATAGTTTTATTCTTGTCTAGTCACTTCATGACCTATTTCAAGATTGTTTAATGTGAATAATAGGGATTAGAGTGTCATTATAGAGCATATGTCATGTGTAAAGGTCATGTTGTATTCTACAAGTGCTCAGATTGGTTGGTGAAACTCCTTTCTAAAATCATAACCCATTTCTGATGGTTTCTTGATCATTTTATGGATTTTAAAGAAAATATTTCAAGGTAATGGTAGGAAATCATTATAATAGTGTTGGTAAATGTCATATTACATATATACAAACATGTTGAGGTCTTATGAACACTTATTGCAATAGTTTCATCAGGTTTCTTAAGTGATTGTGGCAGTTTTTGTCCTTAAAAGATCTCTTTTAGATCATCTATACATGTTTTCAAGGTGAAATTGAATTTAAAACATATCCAAGACTTCCTCTATTTCCCTCAAGGTTATATCCTTGATTTTAATGGATTCACATGTATAAAAATGAATAAAACCTACTTATCTCTCCCATCAACTTCCTTGGCAACTAAAAGAGGGTTAATAGTTTTCACTTGGTGTATAGAGTAGAGAGAGAGAGTAATATGGAATGAATTTGGTGTATTTTATGGGTCCTTATTCCATTTATATTCTTGTAATTAGTTCTCAAATTTTCCCCCACTTTTCTATGAATAATTTCTAAGAAGTCTAGGTAGTCAAAATACTTATTCACCCCTCAGTCAATAGTTTCTAGCATTTTCAAAATATGAGTGAGATAATGAATTATATGTATTATGGGAGGAGGTATTGCATAGATTAAATATACTTCTCATTACATTTTAAAACACCTACTTGGCATGTGTGACCCTCAACATGAGAAAAATTTCTATTCGAGGTGAGTTACAAGATTATATGAGAGATTGTAACCAGGTGTTGTGTTAGATGGATAGTGTATTTATTTTAAAAGGTTATAAACAATATAAATCAACCCCTATTTTATCCTTCCAACTTCCTTAGACCACATATAATCATTACACGAGCCATGAAATTTAAGAACGAGATAATATTATAAATTTAAAGGGTAGTTTTAGGTAATACTCTAGGGAAAACATTATTGAGGCCATGAAGAGATGAATTAAAGGATGTCAATGAATTTATATCATGTTTATTTAAGTTATCATTTACCTGATTATCATTCCTTCATTTTCATTCACCATCCAAGTTATCTTTTTAATCCAACTCATTATGGTAGTTATTTTAGCTTAGGGTATTATGTAAGCATCAAGGAGGACATTTCTCACTATTTAGTGGTCAAAAGAGATACCATAAGGATAAAAAAATTTTAATATGATCCTATACTTGGTGAAGGAATTAAAAAAACAAATCTCAAACCTTTTATATTCTCTTTTTCATTAGCTTAATTTACCTTTGGTTAGCCTATGTAAGAATCAAAGAGGACTGTGATAAATCTAAGTGAATATCTAATCTAGTCTAGACTAAATCATGTAGAGAGGTTTTTAAAACAATGTTACATTACTCCATATACATTACTCATGGTTTATTTGAGACTAATATAGAACCAAATAAGGTAAAATAACATTTTGAACCCAAAACATAGCTTATAGACTTATCTAATCAAAAAGTAAGGGATGCCTACCTATGAAAGATTAAGAAGTATATTGGAAGGAAGAAAGAACAAAGGTGTCTCTATAGCATTTTTCCCAAACCATAAATATACCAAAATGACAAAAGAGTAGTATGATATTCATATATGTAATCACTAAGTTTATATGCAGATCTATAGGTCTACCATAAGCCTATGTGGGAAAATCACCATTTGCATGATGTTTGATAGATGTTTATAGGGATTTAAGGGATAGGTTTAAATATGAAATGGATTATAGTTATTTAAACTTCAAAGTGACAATAACCTAGTTAAAGAAGGCCTAATTTCAAATCCAAACATCCAAGGATTCTCATCTCATCACCTAAAACCATAATATGAACAATGATGACATAATCAAGCCTATTGAAAATATGAGAGTGATTTTGTTCATCAAAGTGAGAGCTCAATAAAGTAAACCTAAAGAGGATTAGAATATAATAATGAATCAAATTCACTTTGAGTACTATAGTCACATAGTCAAGCATGTTTCTAAGAAGTTGTATATGATAACTATGAATGATGGTTAAAAAAAAAAATGAATCCATAGACATACAATGTGTAATATTATTAAATGAATGAATGGAGAGTAATGAGTTGATGACTCATTTTAATAATCCAATAAACCAATTTTGGATGCCTATAACTAATGAAAACCTATAGAACTGTGTAAGTGTAGGAATATGAAGATGTAATGGTATATTAGAGTTGGGGTCTAAAAGGAGAAGTAGGATGTATAAAATCATGAGGAATATTCCCATATGGAGTTGAAAACATTAGGAGGAATAAAAAATCCTTAGTCAAAGCCATTCAAGGCTATAAAACCAAGAAAGACACCTACAACTGCTCTATGTACCATGAGGGTTGATTGAGCACATTATCTAAAGGAACAAATGGATTTCTCATATCCAATGTAGGTTATCAATGGGTTTGATGCAATAAAGATCCATAATCACAATGTTGATAGAGATATGATAAGGTCTAAGTTGGAGTGAAAAGGATCAAATGTATTAGCTAGGATAGAGAAAATGGTTTTACTCACAAATCTAAAGCCTCAGTCAAAGATGTTGTAAAGGATCTTGAGGGAAAAAATGATGATATATATCATTAGAGAAGATAAATAAGGATGTTTTAGACCTATTTGAGGTATTATACATAAGAAATAAACTTCAAAGTGTCATTTCCATCTCAGTTTCTCCTCTAGACCTCATAGACTACCTAAAGCCTACGTAAGAGTCTTGTTGAGGTCAACATACCCCCATTTCTGATAAATGGGGACACGTGTGTCAAATTTTGTAGATTTGTACTTTGAAATTGAAGATGCACTTAATCAGAGTGTCATTATCATGATTGGACATTATTTTTTATTTGAAGATAATCCACACCTAGTTTGGTTAACATATTTAATTTATGGTTCTAGTTTTCCCTTATATAAAGTGTTTATATTGGATCTCTATGTTTCAAATTATAGGTCTAATAAGCTCTAGTTAGAATGAACAATGCTTGGGATTCATGATTGTAATGTTAAAATGATTTTTTACTAACCTTTGGTTTGTTAGATTCATATTTGAAAAGATAAACCCTTAATCTAAGTTTAATCCAAATATTTGATTTGAATATGACAGGAGCTATTTACACAAGAACATTTTAAATAATGATACAAGTTTAGTTTATTTTTACTTGCTAAGGTTTAGTCATGTTTTAAAACATGACCAAAACTTATTCTACCATCCATACTTAGTTCGTTTTATGTCTCAAGCCCCCTTTTTAGACCTTTCTATTATTCATGTAGTCTAATCTAAATGTAAAGTCCTCTTATTATGTTTCTAACTATTGAGTTTTATATTTTAGGCATGTATTTTTGGGATTTTCCTTTAGAGATTTATCCCAAACTAATTACCCTTTGGGGTTTATATTTTAGATACTTTGTCAAGTACTTTTAGGCCTTTAGTTTAGGAATTCCTTTAGAATTATGTAATTGGTCTATGTTAGGAATTATTTTGAGACTTTGGACTTATCTATGTTAGGATAATTGTTTCAAACATTTTGTTTGAAATAATTTCCATTTAGACTTATTCTAGTAGGTTCTTTTCTTAACAAAATTTCCATTTGGTCTTTTTTAGCTTGCCATTTGCCTTAATAAATTTATCATTTAGATTTTTACAAGTGGCCCTTCAAGCTTTTTGTTTTGGACATTTTGTCCGATGCAAAAATCTTGAAACATCTTTGCCACAATAATTTTGCCAAAAACTACCTTTTAGGCTTTTTGAAAGTACCCTTCAAAAAATTTATCAAAGACATCTTCCCTACAGACCTATCTTTTGGTTTTTTTTATCAAGGCTTCTTTTCTTGATCAAATTTCCCTTTGGCATTTTTCAAATTTCAATTTTCCTTAATAGAGTTATCCTTTGGATATTTTCAAGTGACCCTTTGAGATTTTTGTTTTAGACATTTTTTTTTGATGAAAATAATTGAAGCATCTTTCCTATAATAAATTGTCTACAACTATTTAAAAAGTGGCCTTTAACTTAATAGAATTATCCTTCAAAATTTTTGTTTAGACAAATTATTCTTTGGGATTTTTTATGAGTTACCCTTCCAAATTTTTGTTCTACAAGAAATTTCCCTTTAGAACTTCTATTCTACAAGAATTTGCCCTTCGAGGGAAATGTGTCAAAAAATTTATCTAAGATAGTTTCCCTAAAATAATGATCCTTCATAATTTTCAAAAGTGACCTTTGGATTCTTGAAAGTGCCCTTCAGATTTTTGAAAGTACCTTTCAATATTTTTGTGAAGGACACATACCATTCAAATATTTTGGAATGACCCTTTGCACTTTTGTCATTGGATATTTTGTCTGACATAAAAAGACCAAAATAATGACACCAAGGGCACATACCCTTCAACCTTTATGAAATTTACCATTAATTTTTTTTTAAATAGACACTTTCCCTCCAAGATTACCCTTTGTCCTTTTTGGAATGGCCACTTGCCCTCCAGACTTACGCTTCGAACCTTTTGAAAGTGTCTTTCAAGGCTTTTATCCCAAGCAAATACCCTACCAATTAACTCTTTAGAAGGATCATTTCAGACATTTTATCCAAAACATTTACCCCAAAACCATATCCCAAAATAAATTTCCCAAATAAATCCAATTGCCTCATATGTATATATGCTAAGTCATTTTTTGTGGGGTTCTTTTTATTATGCTTTGAGCTTGGTTTAAACTTTAGCCTAAAGTTTTATTTTTGTTTATTAATATGAATAAAAACTTGATCCAAAACATTAGTCCTAAGCTTTATATATAATCCTGGGATTACGTAATCTTTTCATAATTACAAGAACCAATCATGTTTGACCACCTGGATCATGATCAATAACTCACATGTAATTAGATGGAGATGATCAAATAAAGCAAAATCAATGTTGAAAAGTCAAGGCATCATCCCCAACTTAAATCCTAAGCATGTTCTAAATGATTGATGGTATGTGTTACGACATACACATCTGATTAATGGAGTGTAACAATCCAAGACTTCAACATAGTTATATTTAAGCTTGAGCACTTTCTAGAAGTCAATGACATGTATTTACTCACCCAATTGAGATATGATGCAAAGAAAGTCAAAACTTTTTAATGGATCTCAGGAGGCTCATAGTAATACCAATTGGAACAACATTGGGGCCAAATACATATTGTGGCTAATGGAATTAAAATCTTAAGATCAAGATCAATGAACAACATTGATCCATTTAAAATAATTTGATGGTGCAAGATAGAAGTAGATTTTCAAAGGGAAATGGTCACGTTTTTAAACATTAATGAGAATTCTTTCCACAAAAGTGCCACAAGTATGCCACATAGGTGTTAGGATAATGCCACATGAGTAGAACATTAATAGGAACTAAAGATCTAGTGGACCAGTAGTGAACAATTTAATTATTGACCAAATTTGACTTTTAGGTCAAATTAGGACCCATATAAGTAAAACCTTGACTTTTAGGTGTTTTATGGGTCTAATACATATTTCACAAGGTGTTTTATAGGTTAATTAATGTCATTCAATGTTATATTAGCTTTGGTCCTTAGTCATTTTAATCCTTTTAGTAATTTTGAATCATTTTGAGGTCAAAATGGGGCATTTACTGAGTTGTATAGATTCCTTGGGAAGTGTGAAGAATAAAAAATGTTGTCACATTTTAGGTATCCTCAAATGTATTAATAAATTATTTTTAACTAAAAGTGGTAGTTAATTTAGAAGAAAGAGCATTTTTCTTGGGAAAAAGGGTGAGTTTGACACTTGTACAACCCATGGGGAAGTGTGCCATATGGGAGAAGACAATATAATTTCCCTTAAGATTCCTAAAGATTATTTATACATTTCAAATTATTTGTAACTCCAATTTTTACCCCAAAACTATTCTTCTCCTTTTTCATCCTTATAGGCACACAAAACTAGTCTTCAAGTTTGTGCTTAGTACAGACAGCTGAAGAGTTTTCAAGTCAAATGCTTTTGGGAGGTTGTATTAAAATTATAGAGATTAATTTCAATAGTATTATTTCAAATAATTATTTATTTTTCTTTATGAACCATCCTCATGAAGCTAATTGTGTTTTTTTACTTGTTAATCTATGTACCCTATAGGTTTTGGTTTGAGCAATTATGTATGAACTAATTGTTGAGGTTGATTATAGATGATTTTTTATCCCTTATATAATTATATCCATTATTTTTTTTAATTTTTAAATGTGTTGTGATGGTAAAATCACCTCAGGTTTACAGATTAGTCTTATTTGAGAATGATAGGCATGTTTCCTCCATTTTTAGAATTTCACACTTTGTTCATGGTTTTTTAAGATGGAGATGAATTTATTACCATGTTTTAAATTTATTATTATCTCCTTAACTTTATAATCTTTTGGTCCAAAACATACTCCATGAAGGTGTAGTCTTAAAACATCATGTAGCTAGTTTGCTTATAGATTATCATACACAGTCAGTTTTGAAATATACAGGGTTATAATCATGTCCTTAGATTCATAGAGAGTTTTAAAATGTTGATACATATTTTTTAATCATATAAAATTTAATTAAATTCCATATGGTGTAAGAAAATGGGATTATTATAGTCATGAGAAACATTTATACACATCTATAGGTGCTTGGAAGACAATTTCATGTTGAATAGGGTGTGTTTACATTTTTTTCATACCATTTGAGATGTGATAAGTATATTTTTAGGCATTATAATGAATATATAATCCATTGGTGGTTAAGGCAATGAATACTACCCAAGTTGTACTCACTAACTATACATAGAATGCAACCACCTATTGGTGGGATCATAGAGATGTAAAGGTACCTAAATGGAAAAAGGGGAGTAGGGTGAGTTATTTTTATAGTTATATAATGTATTATTGAGCATGGAAGGCTTAATTTTATGTGTCAAATTAGAAATTTGAAGTGGAGAAACCTTAAAAACATGAGAAGATAGGTTCAAGCCCACTTTCCCTAAACTATAAAAATAGAGGTCTAACTCATTTTTGTCAAGATCATATAATACAATAATCAAAGGTTTGATGCATCCTATTTTTCAAATTTTTAATTATATATCAAGGATAATAACTTGGAAAAGTTTGTGGTTATGAGGATTAGTGTAATTCAACTATTATAAGGTCCAAAGATGCCCCTTAAACCACTATTTCCATGCAGTAAATTCTACAGGTTTTAACCCTTAAGTGACCATTGGTACACTAGGGAGAAAAAGGGAATATTACCATGTTTTGAATAGACTTATTTATTGAAATACACACTAACTAACATAAATATCATAAATCTTGGGTTGATAGATAACGTTATATACCCTCATATGCACCTATAGTCCATACAAACAACTAAACACCCGCCTACAACTGATAGTGATTTAGTTGGTGACTTGTCTAAGTTTTACCATGGAAAATGAATGGCATATATAAATAAAGGAACTATTATTTGGTATGATAAGTTTAATATTACCTTATATCAAGGTAC
Organism: Torreya grandis; assembly: GCA_037957365.1. Classification (NCBI taxonomy): domain Eukaryota; kingdom Viridiplantae; phylum Streptophyta; class Pinopsida; order Cupressales; family Taxaceae; genus Torreya; species Torreya grandis. Next base: position 195,183 of record JARHVA010009936.1, on the reverse strand, counting down.
ACAACTCCAAAAAGGTGATGTGTACCTATACGTAGGGTTTAAATGGCTTTAATATAGTCAACTACTAATGACTAGTCTTGAGAGAATTTTAACCTCCAAAGTGATGATCTATCCAAGTAAGGTGAGTGAAAAAGTTAAAACCACTAGTAAAATATATTATAAGGTTATAATTTGACCCAAGACACTATCAAACAACACATATAGGTATGGTGTCAAAAAATAAGAACATAATCAAGGTAACACTCATTTTTGATAAGGCAGTAGTGTTTTGGTGTGAAATTAGCATGAGAATGAGGAAAATGATTATATAAACCTAAAAAATTATATAATAATGTTTTAATAGGTTTTATATATGTATTAAAATCGAAATTTAAGCTAAGAGTACTTATAGGCACCCTCCAAAATAAAAAGTATAGTATGCAATCTAAAATAGTGAGATGGATGGTTGAGTAGTATGAGTTATGTATGGAATTTTGAGATGATTAATTATAAATATAAAGCATTAATATTTATTATGGTTTTATCTAGGAACTCTTTACATGAAAGACAATTAGAGATAAAAGACCCTAACCATGCATTGCATAGTCCTCATGAGGAAGCCTACACATAATCTTCTCTATAAGGGGTTGTTTTAGATTTTAAAAAAGTTTTAAAGTCTAATGACTTGATATAAATATGATTTATTATGTTTGAGGTAATTTAAACCTAAATAATACCATAAAATTATCAATATTGTCTGAGTAAATAGGGGAGTGCCCTTTGTTTTGTCTTAGATAGAGGGCACTCCCTTATGAGGTCAAACTTGTAGATTTGGAGAAGGGTAATAAATGGATGGTCTTAGTATATATTTTAACCTTGAAATGATATGTAAGAGGTTGTAAAAAATCAAATTAAACATGTAAAAATAATCAAATAGGGATGAATCTCAACATAATAATCCAAACTACAAAGGTTATAGTCAGGTCTAAAGGGTAGGATTTTTATCTTAATGTCCAAATGGGTAGTCATTCACACTTTTACCCTTATATATGCATATTATCATATTTAAACATGATTATGGGGACAATAAATAGGTTATAACTATTTTTTAAGGCAAGTTAACCCCTGAGGGAGCCATTTTTGAGCTCTAAACCCACTCAAACCTGCAAGAAATGGAAAGTAGAACTTGATAGGAGAAGTTTGATTGTTCACATATTTCATGAGACTATGCATGGATGCAAAAGGAGTTTGGAGGAGTTATAAAAGGCATTAAAATTTTATTTTTTGTAATTATTTTTAGTTTCCAATGTTATGGTTTTATGAACAATGCTTAAGAGTGAAAACATGCCTAAAACCCTTGGAAATCCTTAGTCAAGACCTAATGGGGAAAATAAGGAAGGTAAGTTGATATAATGGAATATTTTTTACATAATGATGATTTTAAATTGTATAGGACTCTTTAAATATCCTCCTCACCCTATTGGACTATATAAAATTGTATGAATGGGGTGAAAATAGGGTGTTTCTAACTCTTTTGTGCATTGTGTAGGTTATAGGAGGTTTTAAGAGATGAAAAAAAAATTCGGATGAATATTTAGAGTTATTATAACCCAAAATTCTCATTTTAATCCTTTAAAAAAAAATTAAGTGTGAAAACAATGGCTTTCATCATAGCTAGTCAAAATTGGCATAGTGGACAAACTAGTGAGAAAGGTGGAAAATTTTAGGTGGGGTGGTTTTAAGGTGTGTATGATGATTATAAGGACATGGAGGGTATTTAAAATTTTAATCCACTCTCTCCTATGTATTTTTATCAAAAATATAATCCAAATTTTAGGCTAAGTGTGCAAGGTACATGAAAGAGGAGTTTTTTAGAGTATAGTCAATGATAGTTCCTTTCTAGATCATTCTAGATGACCAAGCCTACAACCAATGATTGGAGAGTCATGTATGAATTCCTCTCTCTCATTCCAATCAATATACCTATCCATAATTATTTTTGGGACTTTAAAATAGGTCTAAATCATGAAATTAGTTTTATGAGCTAAAATGAGGAGTTTCATGCCAATTTTCATGAGTTAATTAGATGGACACTTGTACTTTATGACCTTACATGGTTCATCCCAATTCATTTTGTCATGCATAATTAATTGATTTTCTCATCTTCAAAAGTGTCCTTGTGACTCTTGGACTTCTCTCTTCTCCTCTCTATCTCAAGTTATATAAGAACTAACCATTTTTGCCATTATAACTTATGTTCCACCTAAGTATGGTGAAGCCCTACTCATTTGAATACCATTTTATCAATAAGACTACTAAATTTTTACCTCTTCATGATTTTTCATACTGTGTTCTACTTGAATGTTGGATTTTTCTTAGTGAAGACTATGGATTCCTTAGCATGTTGTCTCATTCTTTCATCTTATTTACACTTAGAAATATTCTTCTTACAGGGCATGTGAAGTGTTCTAGGAAATGTCAAGGATTGAGTGAGTTAGTGTATTAATTAGTGCTAGTCAAGGCCTCCTATCTAGTCCTCCTAGCTTTTCACATTCATCCATAACCTCATAATGTAACATTGATGTGAGAATATGTAGATTAAAGGAGTGTATATTTGGTTAGTCCTTTATTCTAATGTGTAACATGCTACTAGTTGGAAGTCATCATCTTATTTGGTTTATCACCTCCCTTATAATAGTTTTATTTTAGTTATCTTTCTCCCTTTTACCCCCAAATTTAAGGTGTAGTTGTGATCCAAAGTGGTAAATTAAGGAAGATAGACTATCTAGAGATTCACCTCATCCTTAAACTACCCACATGCCTATAGGTGGTTACATTTTGCCAGTTGAATGAAGATAGTTGAGACATATCCTCAAAGGGTGTAAATCCAATTGAAAATAGTTTTTATCATTCTCGATGGGACTTTCAGTCTAAGAGGTTGAAATATTTTTGGTTTTGTCTTTCAATAATTAGCCTTTAAAGGCATCTATCAAAGCATCAGTGGTGACTCTAAAGATACATCAACTAGTCAAGCAACCCAAGTTTTTTTTAATATTGTTGGTAATATATTTATTTGTGTTCTTGCTTTCAATGAAGTTGTATGGCTGAATTTGGTGTTGAGTTTTATTTTACACAAGTTGGTGAGGTTTACCAGGCTTATAGAAATCCTTATCAGCCTTGTCATGATTATTTTCAGCCCTAATATGGTTATTGTCAACCCTAATATGATGATATTCAACCTCATCATGAAGTGTATCAGTCCTATATCTAGCATTCTCAATATATTATTTCTCTTCATCAACCTAACCACTTCTCAATTCAACCCATTTCTACCTTCAAACAAACACTTTTGAGCTATGAGAAGTACATGTTGTATCTTGACACACAAAGGGGATATGGTCTAGATATTCCTAGTAATTTCATTCATAAGGTGAGAGATGCATTATATATGGTCAAAATAGAGTAGTCACCTATTGAGAGAGCCAATTGGCAAAGGCTCACAAGTGAGATGCTAGATGTGAGTGGCTTGGTTTCTTCCTTAGAAGATAGGCTAAGATTTTATAAAAGGAAGCCTCACTAGACATATCAACCTTCATATCCACTTCCACAAGATTTATATAAATGTTATTTGACCCCTACTAATGAGCCCAATCAATCTTTTCAAAGTCATCATTTTCCCAATCAATTAAAGGAAAAAGTTATGAAGAGAAACCTTGTGTTTAAATCTAATCTTGATAGGCATATTGAGTTGGCTAATGTGCACATGTATAATTATACGTCATCATAAATGGAAGTGGAAGTAAATCCCTCATTTTCCTCTCCCATTACATCCCCACCTAAACAAAATATCTCTAGATATACCATTCCAAGTTGGAGAAGGTGGAGAATCCAAGCCTAAGGAGATTCCAAGTTTATTTAACACTTTACCCACTCCTCAAATTTCATCACCATCACAATAAAATAATCCTAACCCAAAAATACTAAGCTAGAGTAAGATAGTGGAATCATGGGGAAATAAGGAAGAAAAAATCCAAGACAAAGAGTGTGAAGTTGAAGAAAAACTTTATCCTATGAAAGCCCCTTCCACCCTTCCCCAAGAAGAGACCTCTTATTATCCATGTCAGTCCTCTTGTACTCCTCATCCTCGTGATGATGCATATGAACTTAAATATATAATTTCCAAGAGAATTTATCCAAGAAGATTGAAAAATTAGAGGCAAAAATGAAATTGCTAAGTGAAGGTATGATGAAAGGTTTAGACCCAAAAGAAGATGCTATGCCTAAAAACACCCCATCCACCCTTACTCAAGAGATTCATTAAGATAAATCAGATGTGAATTAAGTTTTTTCAAGTGACAATAACAAAATAAAGTTTCTTCATCCTAAGGTCTATCTCCCCTTCTTTAAGAGCTTCTAAAAGAATCCCCTACATTTCACTCTCAATCTGATTTTGAGTTCTATGTTCCACCTCCACAAAATAGATAATATTTCCCTCACCCCATAACACTTTCCCTTGATTTAAATAAGGTATAAGGACCTAAAGAGGAGTATTTAGTTGATAAAAAATCAAAACTCTTGCTTGGAGAAAGCCTATCTCCTTAACAACCTCATTGGACTAAGTCACATGACTTCAAGATGCCTAGTCTTGGAACAACAAAGAAGGAATAATAAATTGAAGATCTTGTATCCCTTGAGAACCAAAATCTTATTTTATAAGTTGATATGCCACTTTATATCCATTAATAGGTCATAAATGATGAATAATAAGTGATTTCTTGTGTGGAAACTTATGATTGGATTGATGAGGAAGAATGTTCTCTTTTTTTTCAAAGAAGAGGAAACTATCATTGACTCTTCCATCACTTTGAAAGATACAATAGATAAGCAAGGACGAGTTATTATTCATACTTTGTATGACTTGTTTGAAATTTTAGTAGGCTTTTTAGCTCTATATGAATTTAAACACACTAATTCATACTCAAAATGTAAACTACATAATAAGAAGGATTTATAAAATAAACTAGAATGATAAAAGAGATTACCAAATCCTTTATTTTACGCTACCTCCTTCCAAGATTTAAAATTGGAAAATTAGACTCAGATTGACTCCATGATGGCTTGATGTTGGATTTTTGATGGAGGATCCAATAAATGCTTGGACATGGATTTTGCTATAAGATTTTTAGAATCATTTTGGCATGGTTTTGGTATGTGCTCTCTCACTGGTTTGAGGGTGGAGGGAGAGGTTGATTATATATATTTTAGGAGAAAAATCAAGGGTTTTAATTTGAATTTGGGGAGATGAGATCAATGGATAGAAATTATACAAGGAATATTAAATTCCTTGGGAAACATCTAGAATTAGAGGTTTATAGAGACGTGGAGGGAAGTCTCCAATTCTAGAGACTTCTCCATTATTTTAGAGATAATGGAGGAATAGGTGGGCATTATATGTAAATATTACATGAGGATTATAGACATAGGTATGTAGGAAAGGCTAGGGTGTAGGATAGTAGGTGGGTAGGTGGGGTTATAGGAATTTTTAATTCCCATATAATAGATAAATATTATTAGATTAGAATAAGGAGATGATTGGGGAAAATTAATAAAGATATGGGATGAATAAGGTTAGTGAATGTAGGATAATGGATGGGAATATTAGATATATGGCTAGGATTAGGATAAATTAACTTGATAAAATAGTATAAGAAAAATTAGTTATGACTAATAGGAATATTAGTCAACTATAATGAAATGAGTGATTTAGGATACATACATTTTTCCCCTCTTTGAAAGGGTATTGTGAATAGAGTGAAGTAGAAGGAGTAATGGTATTTCAAAGAAAAACCATGTCATAGATGAATGTTATTAGATGATGATATGGTGGGATATGAGGCCCCCTCAAGGTTATATATAGGGGAGAATGATGTGGATGGCCACTCAAAAGAAGAAATGAGGGGTGGGATACGATGGAGAGATGAGTGGATGGGATGTCAAGTGTTGGATAGAAGATGAAGAAGATGAGGTCAATGTGAGTAATGAGCTATAAACTAATTATGATACCCCAAGAAAGGACATAGGTATAGGGAGGAGAGGTGATGGGTGTCATGGTTGTTGACACATCCCAAGGGGGAATCAATCGTAATAAGATGACGATAGGATTAAACAGTCTCAAGAAAGGATGCATGTAAAGGAGAGATATTAGCTAAGATAATATGATGATGTGATAAGATTGATTATGGGTGTATCTTAAAGCTAAATTGATCACTATGATTTAGGTAATGATAGATAATAATTAATATGATCAAGTGACCAAGAGATTTGATGGATACAAAAATAGGGGATGGGGATGGATAATAGAGATAGTGGTCAAGCTATCCTTGGGCACAAAAATGTGGCCAAGTGCTACCTACATAGTCTAAAAAGACCTCAAGCTGATGTAATTCTAACTAGGAGATGATGATAATGATTGAATAGAGGATGAATATGATGATGGTTAATGATATGGAAGTGATGAAGATGAGGATTATTAGAGTTTGTTAGTGATTAAAGGATATGATTTGGATGATGAGAGGAATATGATAAGGACAAAAGATGGGATGTTAGTTGGATGAGTTTAGAGGAGTGGATTAGTGTTGAGAATAAGGATGATGAGATTATCAAGCCATCACAAATGTCATAAAGCTCATTATAACCTAAGTAATCTATTATATATGGAACTTGGTAGTATGCTCCATGATATAAACATGACCAAGAGGATATTGTGCCAAAGTGCATTGGAAAATGGTGAACTCTACATCTTTGAGGGCACTTTCAATGTCCTCATATCATCCTCATTCATTACCCAAAAATACAATAAGACATGACATAAACAAAACATAAGATAAACAAAATAAAGAAGCAACACACATCGAGTATATACATGTAGTATCCCAATGTCTTATCTACTGATGAGATGAGTGATTAGGTGTTAGGTTAGATTAGGATAATCATGATGTGAGTGGGATAGAGGATAAACTTAGATTTGAATAGGATGAATATTATTAGGATGAAGATGAGGTGTTGTCCCTAATTTAGGATATAAGGTAGGATGATGTGATAAGGTCTTTGAATACTGACTTGGTCTTGAAATTGAATCAACAAGTGGAAAAATATGGGGATGAAATAAAGTGATGACCAAGGATTACCAATAGAAAAGGCCCTAAAATTATCCAATCTAGAAATGGGATTAGAAAATGATGGGATCATATACCTTTCATGCTAGCAAAAGTGATTTGATGGATACTAGATAGGAAGAGGCAATGATAGAATAGTGATGCAATCAATTACCTTTCATACTAGAAAAAAGTGATTTGATGGGTGATAGGTATGAAAATTAATTGATAAATAAGTGATGGGTGCTAGATTAAAGTCTTTGACAAGGTGATGTATGTTGTTAAGACTTGGTCAATAGGATGAGATGAAAGATATGAAGGGATGGGTGACCACTCTAATTTGATTCCAAGATGGAATGTTTTATTCAAGGATTATGGATGATATTAGATGATGTTTAGGATGGGGATATGGATAAAAGGATAGGTGAGATAATAAGGCATGATGGAGATGGAATAAGGAAAAGGCATAAGATAAGACATAGTGGACTATTTTTCCTTTTTAAATTTTATGATTTTTAAGGTTTCTGACATTTTTCAATTTTTAGAGATTTTTGGGATATGTATATACATTATATAACTGGGGTTACTAGAAAAGGGAATACCAAGCCTAAAACCCAAGAGAATGATAGAGGGATGATAAATGATGATGATTATGGGGACTAAGGATGAATGGACTAGGGATATCTAATTATCACATCGTGAAAGAACCATTTCCTAAGTTACTTGAGTTTCCATTACAAGACATGCCAAGATGGTTTTGGGATAATTCTCAAGACAACTTCCAATTCTTTATGAATTCAAGTAGGAATGATGCAAGAGATAGGACGTATGGTATGATGGTGGATGATGGGTTGAGGGATATAGACAAGGTGGACAAGGGATGTGATGAATAAGATGAATAGATGAGGGCATGAAATGGATATATTTCCCCCTACCCCCAAGTGTTGAGGAACAATGTGGAAAATAGATTATTTTACCATGATGTTGGAAACTATTTTTCAATATGGTGCTTTCCCAAGGCATAAAAATACTAGTTTTCACCAATACATGGATGATTTTTTTTAACTTTTATTGATGGCATCTTGATTTATTAGATGACAGGCAAGATGTAAGGTATGGAAATTTGATAGATTATTTAGCCAACACCTATTCTATGATGGATGTTAGATGCCTAGATGTCCTTATATCCTTTAGTGATTGTTGTTGGCAACCCCTCTAGATATCTAAACTAGGTATCATCATTTATCCTAAGAGAGACAATGTTTCCCAAGAGGTGATGTGAGGTACAGATTTGATTAGAGCTTGATTTTGATATAGGATAGGATCAAGAGAGACTGTTATGATGGGTGATGGAAGATTAGGAGTAAAATGAATGATAGGATCATGATAGGATGAAGTGATGGGTGATGGAGTATTAGTACTATTAGTTGCATAAACTATTAGAGGTATTAGACATTCTTCATCTGATTGGTGCCAAGTGATAAAAGATTGTAAGAGATCCAAGACACTTTTATTTTATGGCTCATCTTTGGTCTAATTATTAGAGGTATTATTGGTCATTATTTTTACATTATTTTTATTTTTTGATTATATTTGACTTTAATTACCTCATATTTCCTTATTTTGGAATTCACCAGGGGATATTGATCTTTGACTTGATATACAATGATTATTTTGACTTTAATAGTCTCCTAGTGTTAGATATTGGGCTTCACTAAGAGGAGATTTTTAGATAAGGTTGATGATTTAACTTTTCTTGATTTTGATTGATGGGATCAGAGATTACTTGATTATTATTTATGACTTATGGAATACTATTTTAGACCTTTATATTTGTGGTACATATTATATTACTTGAGAAAGGGTCCAATGATGCATGGTCCTATTCATCCTTATGGAGGAGGGTGATTAAATGATCATTGATGGGAAAAAAGGGATCCATGATAGATGAAGATGGTGGTGAGGGCACGATGAGTTCAATGAGTGGTGATGGGGAAACATAGTATTTGTAGGGGTTCCTAGGAGACCTAGTTTTGACATCAAAGAAAATATCCTCAAGATTAGTAAAAGGATCACTAAGACTAGTTATAGTAGATGCATCCAGAGGAGGATTAGAATCACTCTAAAAATATTTGATAGATAAAGCTTGGAAGAAATAATTTATGACATAATCATTTAGAATGAGATCAAAATATATGATTGGTAATGAATTAGAGGTATTTGTATTATATGTATCTTCTAAAAGATAAACATTATCAGCATTAATGAGGGATGACATTTTTGATGAGGAATTTGATTTAGATACAATTTTTTAACATGATCTTATGAAATATAAGACCTTAGATGTTATCTTTGAAGTTAACTTTGAAACATAAGATATGATGCTTCTATTTGTAGATGCATTGTCCATGATCAAAATCTCAAAATGGGTTATTTGATGTGATGGATGAGAGGGAGATGATGGATGAATGATAGGTTCAACAAAGTAAAGGTCATGGATGGACTCATAAGATATGGGGGGACTAGGATCATCTTTAATGGAGGAATTTTTTAGGATGGAGGGATTATGTAGGATGGGAGAGGTGTCTTAACCTTGGATTGGAAAGGGAAGAACTTGATTATGATTGGGAAGGGAATCTTGACGTTACACTTTTTGTTCACCCAAGGATGGAGAGTCATTTGGTTTGTCCTCTATTATTGTATTACCATGGTTGATGAGGTATTGGACATAATATTGGAAAGGTCAACATTGATTAACGGTATGCCCTCAAGTTCAGTGATATACACAATATTGGTTATCTTTATACCAAGAGGTTTTTGGCTTAGTAGATCAAGATGTTAGATATATGGATAGACCATCATGTTAGCTATGACAAGTTTTTTGAAAAGGGATTCCAATGATATGGTAAGGGGAATATAAGGACCAACTTCGTGTTGTGAATTAGACATGGAAGCATTGGACTTATGATAAAATGGTTGTGGATATGATTAGGTGGATGGATTTGAGATGGGCAAGATTGGATTCCATTTAATAGTATGAGAATGGGTAGATGGTGGTTTATGGATACCAGATGGAGGATTGGTATGAGATTCACATGATAGGGTTTAGATGGGAGGTGAAATGAGCTGAAGGGGATCAACACCTTTAGGAAGTGGTACACCCATCATAATGAACTTTGAGAGGATCTCATCATTATGGGTAGATATATATTAGTCAATGAAGGTAGGGTCTATCTCTCTAGTGATGTTGGATGAGTGATGGATGATGTAGGTAATATAAGGATTGGATAAAGTTATTAAACAAAATAGATCAAAATGACTAAGCTAATATGATAGATGATGATGATAAGATAGACTGATAGATTAAGGACTATGATCAAATGTCAGATAGATAGTGAAATAGGTGCTAGCAACTTATCAACAATGCCTAGTTTCAAGCTAGCAACAATGTTTGGGGACAGGATTGGTGCCTAAATTCAAAACTATCAAGAGGATGATATCATGGGTGCTAGTAATGAATAAGGTAATATGATTAAATTAGATTAGAATGATAGTTGATGGTTTTTTTCTAGATTAAGACTGACAAGGTGATAAGATGTTAATAAGATATTGATTATGATATGAGATTTGACTTAGTAGATTGATGGAAATAAGATGATAGGATGATAGGTGGATAATATGATAGAATGATAGGGGGATTAGGATGATAGGATTAGCTCAAGATCTTAGACTAATTTACTTAAGATGGGATGGGATAGGATTAGGTGATAAAGGTTATTAGGACAATGGAATAAGGATATGTGTGATGATGAAATGATAAAGGGGTAAGGAAAGGTGAATGGTTTAGACCTATATGTGACCTAGAAGCCAATTAGGATAAGATGAGGTGATGAAGGCAAGGTCAAGACAAGTGATCAGGTATGGCTTTAAAATAAGATGTGGATGATGAGGTATGATTTAGATGTGATTAGGGTATGACTAATTACTTATGGTTCTAGTTATAATATGTGATCAAAAAGATGTACAAGGGAATTAACTATGTATAATAAGGTTAAACAAGGATATACAAGGTGGTGGGATAATGAGAAAATATGGTAGAGGATGATTAGGACTATGGATGAGGTGGATGTAGGATGGAATGTGGATGGTGAGATAATATGGGATTAGGATAGGTGATGGTTTATTATTAAATACTTAAGGGGGTGGCATCAATAAAATGATATTGGAATGATCAAAACTATGGTGTGATTGATGGATAAGGCAAGGTCAAAGTAAGGTGTGATTGATTATGGATGAGGTGGTTTTATGACAAGGTGTGACTAGGATGATGAGTGGATGTGACTAATATGGGAGTCTAAGATAATGTATAAGAGAATAAATTATGTAAAAGAGGATGAATTGGGAGGATATACAAGATGTGATTATGAAGTAGGGTGATTAATTAATGATAGGTTTATATGGTTCGACTAGGATGAGATGATAGATGGGATATAAATAATAGGTGATGGGATAATGAGATGAGATAATGAGGAAGATTTATAACAAGGTATAGGTAATGAGGTATGATTGGGATGTAATTAAGATGTAACTAGAATTTTATACAAGAGAATAAAGATATGTATAGGGGGATTAGACTAGGATATACAATATGATGATTAGGATGATCAATGACAAGGAGATATGGTTAGACAAAGATGTGATAGAGATGATATGGTAGATGGTATTACATAATGGATACAAGATGGTGATTAAGATATGAGAGTGGATGAAGTGATGGGTAGATATGGTTAGATTAGGAGGGGATAAAGACAAGATGGTGATTAGGCAACAATATACAAGATAATGGGGTGATAATCAAGGATAATTGGATATGATGAGAGTAGGAAGGGATGGGGTGAATATGGTAAGTTGGTGATTATGTGGACTTAGGTAAGGATATAATATTTAATTTGGGGTAATGGTATTACAAAGGATGAGTGGGTATGATAAAGAGAAGGATATACAAAGAGATTATGTATAATGTTGACTAGGATATACAAGATGAGATGTGGGTGATGGGGATGTGGATCAAGATGAGGATGATGATAAGCATGATGACTAAGATGTATACAAAATTATGGTAGGGGATATATGTAAAAATTTATAGAATGATAAAGATAGAATATATAAGAGGATATGTAAAAAGGACCTATATAGGATATGGATGGGTAAAATGTTGACTCAACTCACAAATAGTATAGGTTTAGCAAAACACACACACAATAAAGAAAGCCACAAACTATAATTAGTAAACTCAAGGGTGTGTAACCTAATGTGGACATCATGCAAAGGATACATAGGTGAGGCTATAGGCCGGTGACCCATTGCAGTATCAATTGAATGCTCTTGACCTTACTCTTGTGGCTACTTTAACACTAATATTGAGGCCTATAATGACACACCTATTATGTCAAAAAGGTCTTATGATAGGTATGAACAAGGTTTTTAAGGGAATCCCTATATACATGAAGGTACATTGGGACCCAAGTTTGTATAGGGTATTTTCTAATACTTGGTTTAGAGAATTAACTCTTTCCCTTCATGGATGACTTATATGGGGTCAACCACTTAGCCTAATGACAATTGTTCTTGATTTTTATGCTCCACTAGAACATGGAGTTTAGTTAGCACATGGTGGTGAAATCTGTGACACTACCCCTTATATGCTAAACTATGTATGTGGTGATGAAATCCATGTCATGTGTTATCCTAGGGGAGGGATTGAAAAAGAAGCAAACACATGACATGATTAACTAACTGATATAATTACCTATGTTTGATTAACATAATTTGAAAAATAATAATTAACAAGGATAAATCCAATTTTAATATATACACACATGATAATATGACTAAAAAATGACATATAAGATAAAAATGATGTGAAAAAGTGCCAAAATGGGTCTTTAACTAGTGACCTACAAGCACGTGCATTAGTAGTTGAACTTTGGTACTCAAAATTGGGGTCTTATAACCAAAAAATTTAGCCTTTGTTAAGAGTTTTGTGAAACCATGACTATCTACAAAACTGTAACTACACAAGGTAATCCCACTACCAAAGATAATAATACTGCTTGTGAACTAGGAATTTGATTAAAAAGAGGAGATTAGTGTTGTGTTAGTGAATGAAACCAAATAAAAAACATACTAAACTAACATCTTCATGACTATTTACTAGGGTGAGCTTAGTGAAGAAAGACAAATGAATAAAGCACAACTACAACGTAAGAAAACACACATTTCTTACCTTGATGCTCCAAAAGTATTATTTGATTGGATTGTTTGGTTTGTGCTCATGAAGTCCTCATCAATAAAATCTTGGATACCTCCATATCTCCTTGTCACCTTTGTATTTGGCTTGGCTTGGATTAGAATCAATTTGCATGGTAACACTAGTTTCCATGAAGCTTTTATAACCAATCCTGCATTATAAATTTGAAAAAATTAAGCTTAAAAATGATGTTCATGGCCTCTCTTTTTATTAATTTTTGAGATTGATTAGAATCAACCTAAACCATCCATCTTGAGATGAATATGTGTGGTTGAGGATTAATAAAAATTTTTGTAATTAAGTATATAATTATCCTCATCATGACATTCGCAAAAGTGGAAATTAAGAGGCATGGATGGCATGAATCTTGATATATGTGGCATTTATGGCCTAGGGATGTCTTCCTAAGAAATGAGGTCACTTGATAATGTAGATATTCAATATTCATTTCCAAAATAAATTATTCAACAATTTTCCATGGAATTCTTAATTAGACTCTAATTTGGTTTAATTAGCTCTTAAGCATGTTTAAGCACTTTATGAAAAAATTACTCAAATTGATCAGAATGCCTTGTTATTGGTCTAAAATTTGACTAGATTAGAATTGGAAGATGATATCAGATGTGTTGGATCCATTATCCCATTTAGGATATTATCAATAATAAATAATAAAGGCACATGTCTTGTGTAAGAGATTTTATAGGAAAGAGCAATCCATAACACCTAGGTGCAAAATTGGCATTTTGACTCAAAATGATCTGATTAAAGTTAGCTAGCCCATAAAGTACATTACCCTTTTTAGGGAGACCCTAGATAGAATCAGCACTTGAATATATTAATTTCAACTCATTTAATGCATTTTAGTGTTTTTAGGCCAAATTGTACAATTTAGGTGGAAATTGGTCAGAAGCCTAGTTGGAGGATATTGGTGGCCAGATTTAGGTGTCTATAGTTTTCCCTTATTTAGGAAGGAATTACAAGATATAACCATAGTAACATCTTCTCAAATAATGAAATGATCTTGTATGCCTATAACTATAATGATAATAGACTAGCTACATGATGCCCCTTGAGGGAATGGTCCCTCAAAAAGAAAGAAGTGAAACAAGGCTACCAAAATAAGGAAAGATGATGGAGTGAAAATACAATGATATTGAAAAAGTAGTCAAAATCATTAAGAAGGTAAATGAGATAGTGTACAATGGTTTTCCCAATGGCAGTTATAATCATTGTACCCTAATAGTGGCAACATGGTATGATAACACAATTATGTACCCAAAGGTAGTTATACTCATTAAGAAGATGGAGTTTCCCCAATTAGGATATATAAACAAGATAACAACATGCCCCTATATGGGTAGAAGAAGTAAAATGGTGAGACCATAAAGATTTTCCCAAAGGTAGTTAGAATTATTAATAAATGTAGGTGGGATGGGGTATAATGATTTGCCCATAGATGGTTATAATCATTGGACCTCGATTATGGTAAACATGATAAACTTGGTCAAGGATGATGATAACATAACATAGAGGGTAATTATGAATTAGAACAAGATACAAGTAGGGAGATGCTCATCCAAACTAATAAAAGTTGAAATTATTTCATAGTTAATTACTTTATTTGGGATATGATTGAATCAAGATGTTGATGTCAAAGAGATGTAGATGCCACCATTTCTACATAGACTTCCTGAAGTTGAGGTTTGTTGTAGCATGTGTCGATAGGCATCATGATATAACATCATGAGGATTAACTCCCGTAATCCAATACTCAAATAGAAAATAATGCACCAATGATAGAAACCATGATGACAATGTAAGCGTATGAATATGGATAGATTCAAGTTTAAGTGTGGCCAAAGAATTAATCAATGAACATACATAAAATAAATCAAGGTAATAGTTCTAAAAGTAAATAAATAGGCACACAAACAAAACAACAAAGAAAAACTCAATATAAACCATATGAACATTGCCCTTAGAAAATAGGTGACAACTTAACAAATGAACAAAATTGGGGAAATAGAAGAAAAGAAAGGGGTTGGTCGAGTTGTCTCCATATGAACTAGGCAATTAGATTCTACCTACATAGTTCCATGGATGTAATATCCAAAAAAAACTTCAGGCCAAATGTAGTTCTCCCAGGGAATGGGAAGAAAAATGATAACTAGTGAAAATAAATAGAATGGATGTGATAAAAGAATAGGAATGGTCTTGAAAAATGGCAAGTGTATGAGAGAAAGGGCCAAAAAGGATGGGGAAACTAAGTGACAAGTAGTTTGCTTTTAACTTGGTAAGGGTTCCTAGAATCCTTAAGGGAAAGAAATGGTCAATGTTTTTGGTTTATTATAATGATTTTACAAATGTTTTTAGAATTTTTTAAAGTATCTCAACTCAATCAAGAATGAAGAGAAATTAAATGGTCTAATCTCACAAAATCATGAGAGCATTCAAACTTAGGTTTCTCACAAAATGGTGAGAGCATTCAAAGTTAGGTTACTTGAAAAATGGTGAGAGCATGGCAAGGGGGTGACTAAGCTAACCTCAACAAGTATTGAGTGCTACCTACATAGTCCCAGATTAGGACCTCAAGTCACTATAGTTATACCCTATAGTGGAGTAATTCAACTAGTGTAGTAGTCAATTAAAACAAAACAAGAACAGTTAGTAAAAAAGTATAGTGTGGCATAGGAAGTGGCAAGTTGGTACATCAAGGCTTAATAAACAAATATTGCCCCTAGTTTTCCAATAGGCAATTATAACTAAGACACAACATCATAGATCAATGGTATTAATTTTACCAAATGTGGTTATAATTATTAGTAAGAATAGTGATAATAAATGAATAACAAACAAAGGATGCAATTGACAAAACTTCTATCACACTGCTCAAAAATATGATCTCTATCTAAATTACTCAAACAAACTGATGAGATTAATCAAATTCCTTGATGTTAAAAATGCATAACTTATGGGGAAAAATAAGGTCAAATTTGATAGGCTATACAACACACTGGGTCAATAGAATGGAATGGCCAAATAGATGGAATGGGCTAAAAAGAATGATAAGAAATGATATTTATACAAAGAAGAATATTAATAAAATGGCACCATTAAAATGATCCTTACAGATAATACACCTTAGCACTCAAGCATAATACCAATTGAGGTGAATAATATTCATTAGCTCAGTAATTTCATCTCCATCTGGTGTGGCAAGCTTGTATGCCCCTGATCCATAATCTATAGTAATGATGAAAGGCCCTATCTAGTTTGGTTTGAATTTACCTTTATGCTTCTTCTCAGCCATTTTATTCTTTTGGTTTTCTTTAAGAACAAGATCACCAAGTTTAAATTTTTTATATTTGACACATCGATTGTAGTGGCCTTTGAGTTAGTTCTGATATTCTTAAAGATTATTGAGTGTAGTTATACATTTTTAATCAAGTAGGTCTAGCTCTTGTAGGCAAGTTACTTGATAGGCATGATCATCTAGGACATGTTTGAAATATATGCATAGTGAATGCAATTTGACCTCAATGGGAAGGATGGCTTTAGTACCATAAAAAAGTGAGTATGGAGTGGCTCCTGTAGGAGTATGATGATTGGTATGGTATGCCTAAAGGGTAATGAATATCTATAGGTGCCAAACATGACTGACATCATTAACAATATTTTTTATAATATTGACAATAGTTTTGTTCAATGCTTTGGCTTGGTCATTACCTTGAGGGTAATATTCTATAGAAAAATGTTGTGTGATGTTATATTTGGTATATATCTAGTCCACATCCTTTTTCTTAAATGATCCTCTATTATTAGATATAACGTTAGATGGGATAACATAGTGGCAAATGAGATGGTTAAAGATGAATTTGGAATTTTTCTTTCTATTCATATAAGTGAGGGATGTAGCTTCAACCCAATTAGTGAAATACTCAGTGGCGTTAAGGATATATTTATGGCCATCAGATGAAGTGGGGTTGATCTTACCAATGAGTTAAAGTCTCTACATAGAAAATGGATAGGGTGTCAACATAAGTTTTAGAGTTTGGGTTAGGGCATGAATCAAATTAACATATTGTTGACATTTGTCACACTTCTTTACATATGTAGTTGTATCTACATCCATTGTGGGCCAATAATAACTAGTACGCAAGAGATTTTTGGATAGGACTACCCTTATAGAATGAGCTCCTTATACTCCTTCATTAACTTCTCTTAACATTAGTGTAGACTCTATTTTAGTTAAACAACGAGGTAGATTTCCATCAAAACTATAGCAATAAAGGGTGGATCTAAGTAGAGTATAATGAGTGGAATGATAAATAAAGTATTTGTTTTTTTAGATAGGTTAGGTGGTATAACTTAGTCATGAAGGTAGTTATAAATATATGAGTACCAGATAGAATTAGGGCCAATAATATCAAAAATCATTGCAATGGTTAAAGGTGCATGAGATTGTGCTGACAAATTCTTGATGAGGAATTGATACTCTCTAGCTTTATCTATTTGTTAAATTAGAGAGCCAATAGTAGCCATAACATCTATAGTTCTATTACTAGCCCTTGGTATGTGCTCAAATTAAATGTTGGCAATTTATTACTTAAGAGTACCGACCATGGATTTATATGGAACTAGCTTGTCAACTTTGGTTTAAAAATTATCTGTGACCTGATTGATGATTAACTGAGAATCACCATAAACTTGGAGATGAGATATGTTGCAATGCACTACCTATCAAATTCCTACAATAAGTGCCTCATACTCATCCATGTTGTTTGTACAAATAAAGTTAATTCTAAATGATTTAGGGATTATATTCCCTTGTGGTGTAATAAATAAAAGGCTTGCCCCTAATCCATGTGTAATAAATAAACTATCAAAATAAAGATTCTAGTGTTGCTCCTCAAGAGGTGTGTCAATTATGATCATTATGGATTAATAAAGGAAATGAAATGTAATTGGTTGTGTCTACAAGAGGTACTTCAACAAGTTGATTTGTAAGAAATTATCCCTTTATTACCTTCTGATTAACATACTCTATGTCAAACTCACTAAGAAGCATGATCCATTAGGCCATTCTACCTTATAAATATCTTTTGGATAATATATAATTGAGAATATCTACTTTTGAAATGATCATGGTCTTATTATTCAACATGTAATGGCATAGTTTATGAGCTATGAAGACCATGGCTAGATAAGTGTTTACAATAGGTGCATAGTTATATTCATATGAGATCAAGGTGTGACTTAGGTAGTATACATCTTACTCTTTTCCATTGTCATCATAGAGACAAGAGTGCCCCTAGAGCATTATCGATAGATAATAGGTATAACAAAAATGGTTTTCTTGGAATAGGAGGTAATAAAATAGGTGGATTATCTAAATAGTACTTGATTTCTTGAAAATCTATTTAGCAGTGATCATCCCAATTAATGCAACTCCCTTCTTTAAAACATGTGTAAATAGATGACACTTGTATACTAAATAAGAGGTGAAGCATCATATTTATTGGATCTTACCCTATAAACTATGGAGTTGTTTCAAATTGGTTAGTGGTGGAATCTCAATTATAGCATGGACTTTAGCTAGATCAATATCAATACCTCTATGAGATATGATGAATCCAAGTAATTTCCCTGAGGTTACACCAAACACACATTTATTTGGATTGAGTCTAAATTTGTACTCCTATAATCTTTCAAATATCTTACATAGCACTGTTGGATGGTCGACCCTAGTTTTGGATTTTCCTAATATATCATCGACATAGTCTTCAATAATATCATGCATTATATCAGGGAATATGATAGTCATGGCCCTTTAATATGTAGCTCCAACATTTTTAAGGACAAATGACATTACCTGATAACAAAATGTTCCCCATGGAGTGGTGAATGTTATTGTATATTGGTCTTTTAGTGTTATTCTAATTTGGATGTATCCTAAAAATCCATCTATGAGTGAGAGAATTTCATAACCTATCATGGAGTCGATGATCATGTCAATATTAGGCAATGGAAATTCATCCTTATGACAAGATTTTTTGATGTCTAAAAAATTAGTACAGATTTTAATTCCTTCAAGCTTTTTGCTAATAGGTATAACATTAGATATCCATTCTAAGAAATCAATAGATCAAATACATCCTGATTCTATGAGTTTTTCCAACTCTTTCTTTACTAAGATAAAAATGTGAGGATGTATTTTATGTAGCTTTTATTTTAGTGGTTTAGCATTAGGATTGACCATAAATTAGTGCAAAATCAAGCCAAGGTCCAAACTTGACATGTTAGAATAAGCCCATGCAAAGATATCTACAAATTCTCTCAATAGAGATATAAAGACTTCACATTCCTCTTTAATGAGGGATGTGCCTAATTTATCCATTTGGGGTTTGATGGAGTCCTGATGTTTACCTCTATTATATCTTTGACTAGAAGGGTCAAACTATCTTCTAGGATATTAGGCAAAGCCTTGAACTATTAGACTATATTAGGGTCCTCTACTAGGACTTGCTCATCAACTTCTCCTAGGCATGATGAATTTGAGTCCCCTAATGGAAGATCTAGCCATGTGACAAAAACACTCAAATTTGTTTTAAAAATTTGATCAAATACTTGTTGCACAAAACTAAACTTGGATCCATAGGCAAGTTCATCATTGGTGGTATCTTAGTCTAAATTTGAAGAAGAATGAATACCCCCATGTATTGGCACCTAAAATAATTTTTCACCATTAGATTGGCCTTTATCATTAATTTTTCCCTCGTTAGAAACAACCTCAAAGAGGTTTTCACTTTGAGACCTCAATTTTTTATCTATTTGTTTTTGGCTAAGGATGTTCACCCACTCTCCAAAATAGACTTCAGGATCTAATGTGATTGAGAATCCTGATTTGTGATCTCCTAACAAAACATTGTCTCTAAGGCCTAAAAAGTCACAAAATGCCTCATCATTCTGAGACTCATCAATTGACAAATTAGATTCTTATTTTTCCCAATCTATAAATTGGGGATAGTATAATGGTAATTGGTTATGATGAATGATTGAGGTAAGGGTAAAAATGGCATTACTATCAAGTATGTTAGTCTCAGTTAGGTCATCAAAGGTGAGGCTATGATCAAACTCTGCTTCACTATCAGTATCATCATCACTAGCCACTGGTGATGGAATTCAAATAATATATGTGGGGTCACCACCAAGAGGTTTAAATCTAAGTCCATAGGGTCTTTTATACTTAGTCATGGAAATTGGCTAGATGGTTCCTTGTTGATTTGGTTTGAAGCCTCTTACTTCATAATTTTGATGCTCCATGATCCTATTGGGAATAGGATACTTTGCACTTTTATAACAATTAGCTTGATTATCATTGTGTAACAATGATTCCTCCCCTTCAAGAGGATCTAGTTCTAGGCCAGATGCTTGTACAATTATGATAGGTCCCTTATCTTTGTTATTTTTTTCCAATGTATGTGTGGGGTGACTTTAGGTCACCCAAAGGTCTTCACATTCTGAGGAAGATTGGAAATATGGAAGGTATCATGGGTCACATACTTCCCTAGTCCATTATATAAAATGGTGAAATGATTATAAGCTTTAGGAGGTGGCATGTAGGGAAGGGAATCCAAAGTATTAGGATCTATGCAATTATCCTATGGAGGATTATTAAGTATGGCCTTTCCTTTATCCTACTTTGAACTTGGATTCATGCCATATTGGTAATTATAGCTTTCAAACTCAGCCTCAAGATATTTGTAGTGTTCATATGGGTGTAAATCTCCTAGAATATTCACTTCCATCCCTGAGTGGGATAACTTGATACATTGGTGCAACAATGATGGGACTCATGAATCTCATGTAATGAAGGCCTACCTAAAAGCATATTATATGAAAACTAAAGATCAAGCACATGACAAAGTGTATCATGGGTCAAAGGCCCAATGATAATTGGTAAGCTAATGGTGCCTTGTGATTCTCTTCCTTGATTATCATAGTCTTTGATAGTTATCATTTCTACTAGGAGATCTGCAATTGTGTACCCAAGATGCTTGATGAGCTTTAGAAACACTATGTTGAGGCCTGATCTATTATCTATAAAGACACACTTCAATTTATTTGACTTTATATAAACTTCTATGTACAATGGATTTTCATGGAGTGGGCCAAGGGAAGACATATCACTTTGGTTTAATGTGACTTGCTGGGATGGAGCTAGGTATCCAACCAAAGCTTGAAATTTATCAGGGGATATGTCACTAACATTAGTGGATTGGCTTAAAAACTTATTCAAAATTTTCTTGTGGATTTTTAACATTCATAGTAAATATAAAATAGAAATTTATGTTGGTGTCTTATACAATTATTCCACAATATCAAAATTCTTGTCTTGGTCAATGGTGAATGGTTTATTCTGACACTAAATGGTTGGTTGGATAATAGGCAAAGTGGCAGATGGTTTTGGACTTGAGACAGTAAAATTTGACCTCTGAGTTATGATTGCATAATCAAGATTAGATGTTGGACCATAATTGCTAATAAATGTTGGGAATGGTGTGGGACTAGATAAGACAAGTCTCGGTTGCCAGTGCACTTGTATGTGGTCATGTGGCAAGGGTGAGTTATCAGTATATGATCCAAAAGTGGGAGTCTTGATTTGTTGGTTTGCTTGTGTGTAGTCTTAGGTCAAAGAAGGATCTTCCATATAATTTTGGTGAGTTTTTATTTAGCAATGGTCTAGATTAATTAAGGTTTGGTCTAGAATTAATGGAGATGGTATTAATGCTACCCCCTATAATATGACCTATAATCCTATTGTAGTCACATACAACTGCATGGTAAGTTTATTGGTTGTTACCATTCTAACCTTAGTTTTATCCATTATGTTGACATTGTGGGTTCTATTTTTTATTTTCATAATTATGCTAGATTATCATTTGATTTTGATACTATTTATTTTGTTATTGCACTAGTTGGTGTTGTTGTTATTGCTAATTATTATGTTGTTATTGTGTATTATGTTAGGGAAAAGGGTTTTGATAAATCCCAAGATTTTGATTGGAAGTGGGATCACCATTATCTAATGTTATCTCTCCATTATCCAACATATTCTTGATTAAATACTTGATTTGCACACATATTCATAGATTATGCCCATTGACCCAATGATATTCATAGAATTCATTTTCATGGTACCAATCAGGATAAGGAATGCCTTGCAGAAAATGCTTTGGTATAGGTAAACTAATTAGATTAGTAGTGGTAAGTTTTTAAAACACAAAGTTAATATGATTTCCTAGGTCACTAAAGACATGATGCATGGGCATAGTTCTCCTTGGAGGAGGGGTTTGCAATGGTAAAGTTTTTTGTATTTGTTACATAGGTCCTACTTGTTATGCTTGCAATATTAGTGGGAGAGGTTATTGGGGAGGAGTAAGTTGAAAAGGTGATATAAATTATGTTATCACCATTTGGACATGACGTGACTTGGTTATTCCATTACCCACAACATTCCTATTGCGGTTAAATTGCTTTAGTCTTTCTTGGTTATTGGCATGTGTCAATTACGATGCTTACACTTGAATTAGATGTTGGTTTTGGACACTTTCATGATTAGTACCTTGATTATAATTATTTTATGTAAGCTTGATGATCCATTTATTAATAAGAGCTCACTCAATCAAAAATCCTTTGTCGATGATCTCATTAAAAGTATGTACACATTGCAGTTCCATATGATAAGCTATCTCACTATGCAATTTTTTAGTAAACATAATGTCTAATTGTTTATATAGTAAACTATGGGTGAATTAGCTTGCAAGATCTCTCCATCACTATAGATAAATTTTAAAACTCTCACCATCTTTTTTATTTGCTTGTGTTAAGTCAACCAATGAAATTTCATGTTCAAGATTATAGAAAAAGTGTTACACAAACTTATCAGAAAGATCATCACAATCTATTACTAAATTCTTGGGAAATTTTAAGAACCACTTTAAGGCTTGTCTAGCCAAACTCCTTGGAAACAACAATAAAAGGCATATATCATTATATGCCACTATTTGACATGCAATAAAGAACTCTGTTAAATGAGCCTTAGGGTCACCTTTCCCTTTATATTTGTCAAATTTTGGTGTTTTATATTCTAGAGTAAATATTATCTACAAGTATTCCATGTTGAATAGATAATAACACACATCATCTAACTTAAACTTTTTATTCTATTTCCTAGCTTAAATGGTGAGAATTACATCATTCATCTATTGCAGTTCTTGAGATAAGAAACTAGAAGAAACATTGGATTCAAGGAGAATATTGGTTTGGATAGATGGTTGGGAGGTTATAAGTGGGACACTTTGACTAGAGTATGATGGAGATACATGTTGGGGTATATTGGTTTGGTTGAGAAATAGATTAAGAATATGCATACATGGATTATGATGTACCTAGAATTATACATTTATTTGTATGATATTCTAGATTGGCTTGGTGATAATGTAGACACCGAAATCGTGTCAACTCCCCTGGTCATCCCCCGTCTTATTCTTCTTCTCCTATTTAACCCTTGTCGATCACTTGTTCCACCAACCTTGACCCTGGTAGCATGTAAAAAGGAGCACAGAGCTAAAGCTAGATTCTGTCCTCATTATGCATCTACCGACGACGGTCTTTACCCGGCCGATGTCGCCAACGTCGGTCACTTATTGGCCGACGTCGGCAATCCTGCCAATGTCGGTCACCTTCCCATTATCCGTTATCACTTGCCATTCGGTTCCCAATCGGTTTCCCGAAATGGTTATCGAACTGTCTCTCGAATCGTCCCCTGGCCTTCATCAACATCCGCTAATCAATTCTACACACGAAGAACAGAATCATTCAATCGATCTCCGAATTCCAACATCCACAGACTCTTGCAATCTCACAATCAACTGACTCTAGCATCCACCAACTCCAGCGTTCGCTTCAATCTGGCACTACACAGACGCTTCAACAACTTTGACTATGGCTTTCATCATGTCTTCTGGCAGGTAAGTATTTACTCTGTTTGTTTTATTTCTTCTTGATTATTCTTTGTTCATTATTTCTGTCATCCCGAAGCTTCAAACCATAGACCCAAGTTTTGAATCCCTTCTTTGCATCCTTGCCCATTACCCCAACCTATAACTCTTTCCAGACTCAACCAAAACCCCCAGACTCTGTCTAAACCCGACCTTACTTTGCCCAGACCCTATCCTGACCTTATCTCGATTCCATCAGACCCTATCCCAAACTTGTCAAGACCCTATCCCGACTCTCCTAGACTCTTTGCAACTCATCCAGAACCTGTCTCGACCGATGCCGGTCACTGCCCCGACCGATGACGGCACTTCAACCGACGTCGGCACCTTCCCAGACCGACGCTGGCACCACAGAGACCGACACCGGTGACTGTGCTGAACAGTGCTGCATATCAGGTACGCATTTTTATTTTCTGTCATTTATTTCTATCATTTTATCTTTTATTATCTATTTTTGTCAAATATTTTGCTTTTTTTTATCAGTGGGTTGATATCCTTCTAGGGAGTCTTCGTACTTTCAGGATCGGGCGTTCGCCTGACAGCCCACCATATCTTTGACTAACATTTTTTTGTGTTTTAGTCTCTTTTCTTCGCAGGTGTCATTCCTCCACAGCCAAAGAGGAGAATCTTCCAACGTCTGATTTTGGTGCACACAACTTTATCAGGTACTTCTAGCCTTGACCATTTCTTTCAGTTTCTTATTTCTTCTTTGAATATAGAAAGCAATTTTGAATAGAAACATTCTGGCATGCCCGGTGGGACCCTAGATCCTCCTTGGGTTCTTTTTCTTTCTTTCTTTCATTCATTTAGGTGCATTAGGTTTCTTCCTTTTCGCCTCCTTTCGTCTCTTCTTAAACGACATCATAAGTAGGACTAAAATGAACATTTCTTTCTTGCACTTCTAGACTAGCTAAAACTCATATTCTTCGACTCTTTCTCCATTCGTCTTCATATGAACAAACATTTTGACTTGGACATTAAAACACTTTGCATTCATTTCTGTTTGCCTGCATCTCTTAGACCACACAGAGTAATTCAACCGCATATTGAATTAATCTAGATCACTTGATGTTACACGACCAAACCACCTGCACAAAATAAACATTTTAACTTACCTGAGATAAGGCCCGACTGGGATTTCATCCCCCACTGGATACCTTACCCATCCTGGTGACCCTACTTAGATTTCATCACCAAGGGGGAAGCCCACTCCGTTCTCTGGCGGAGGATAATCTCTAGTGGAAGTATATTTTGGCTAAGCGAAACCAGCTAACCACTGGAATCATGAAGTGAGGGGAGCTTGCTCCTTAGCAACAGGCCTGTACGGAAGCTAACACAGATTTCTTGAGCACCATAACAAAACCCGAAACCTTCCATAGACTACTTCTTCTAGGACCCAACTCACAAAGCCAATCTTCCTCTACACATATTCTGAGGCATAAGCCACTATAATCCTACTAATTTACTTCTAGGGTTTTAGGATCTGCTTGTGTCTTCATCTTTTTTTTAGTTCTTATCTGCTTGTTTGACCTTGTGAGGACGTTCTTCCTTGCCTTGAATGGTTCTGACTCGTAGCCAAGCCAAATCTCTAGTCGCTCACGCGAGGCATCATCCTCTTCTGTCTACCCCACCTACAACCAACCCTATAATGGAGTTCAACTCGAAAATTGAAAGAACTCCTACCAGACCATCTCCGACCCAAACGCCTATTATCCCAGAAGGGGACCAAGATTTTGCACAATTCTTGGACCTCAATACCGCAGCCTTGCAATATTATCTCGTGAATAGCCGAACGCGAGACTCCTCGGGCAATCCAATCTATGGAATGCCGACTTCTCTCCTCAAAATTGCGGCCGTATCAACGACGTCCATAGTCCAACCCTTAGACACCCAGGCTGTTGCCTCAACCAATGACCAACCTTTTACCAACCATCCAAGTGTGGCCTCTCCTTCCATCGTTGGGCCCACTTTCACTGGGGTTTCGGCCCCCTATCAATCTCAGTCCACTCAACCACTTTCTACCCCCTTTCAAAACCTGGTCGTCTCTATTCTGCCTACCCTTACTCCTATCAACACTAGGGTGGCTACCTATCCATTGGCCCATGTTACCTCTAGCCAACCTCCCATGACCACATCAAACCTAGCCATGCCTTCTATCCAACCATCCTTAGTCACTTCTTCTGTCCCTACGACTAGTCATCCGTACGTTGCGCCCTTATTGGTACAACCGACTACGTCGTATACCTCTTCCAGCCTCTTTCAAGTGCCTTACAATTTAGGAGGCGTTCCACCCGCCAATCCATCAATAGATATTATCAAGATGCTGATGGATAAAATGTCCAACCTAGAGACCTCCGTTACCGGCTCGCGCAATACTCTTTCGTACGAACAAATCTGCAACGAGCCCATCCATCCTTCTGTCCCCATCAGACCATATCCCAGCCAGTGGGAACTTCCTAAGTTTTCTTGTTTCTAGAGCAAGGAAGACCCACAACAACATTTACGGGCATTTAGACATGCCTGTTACCTTATCGCCCATGACGATGCGTTACTCTTACGCACGTTTCCCATGTCTCTCTCGGGTGCTGCACTTGACTGGTACAGCTCTCTTCCCAGCCATTCCATCCTCACGTTCACTCAACTGGCCCAGCTCTTCCTCGATCATTTCTCCATCAATATCACCAAGAAGGTCTCTATCACAGACCTCTATTCTATTCGCCAGTTCGAGGATGAATCTATTGCTGATTTCGTCGCTCGGTGGAGGGGCCTTATCAATCAACTTCCATTTTCCTTACCCTAGCCTAAGCTTATTGAAATTTTCTCTCAAGCCTGCGCTAAACATATTTCTTCTACCTTGAGGGTTCAGACCTTCCAGACTTTTGATGAAGCCTTCACGATGGCTCGTAAACTTGAGTTACGTGCCGTTGAGGAGAATAAAGTCAAGTTGCGGAGTAAGAATCCTAACTCCAAAACCAATGACCCCTCTTCTAAGCCTTCCTCGTCCAATTCTAAATCTAAAGCTTCAGCAAATGCTGTGGTTATTAGATCTTCTTCCTCTTCACCTTCAACTAATCAATCTGAACCATCCACATCTATGAGTGCCACTCACCAATTTCTGCAGAGATACATACAGCGACAGTTTACTCGACTTGGAGAATCATACGCGTCTGTGGTGGAAAAACTCATCAAACAAGGGTCCATCAATCTCCCTCAGATCCGACCTCCACCACAATTTGATCCCTCACGTGCCATCCCTGCGTGGTATAGGGAAAATGACTTCTGTAACTACCACCGTGTTAAAGGTCATGACACAGGCAACTGTAAAACCCTTAAAAACAAAATCCAAGACATGTTGGAAAAGGGTGACCTCATCCTCGACAATCCTAATGCCCCTCCTAATCAGGGTATCGATATTTTCAAACAACCGTTCCCTAATCATCCACCAACCCAAAACAACATCCAGACCTTGACTGACAATACCCATGAACATAATATTTGAACAGTCAATACGGTCTCGCCCCTCATTTCTAACCAACCCCAAGAGGTGAGTTCATCCATCAGTCCATCACATGTGGACGAACCTCTTTCACTAGCTAGTTCTCCCTCAACTCTCATTTTGGAGGATGCCTCGACCTTACCAGCACCGCCAGTTTCACCATCTTCCTTCTTGCTGCCCATGGAGGACCCAACCTTTCCTACTCCTCGACCACAAGTGGAGGGCACTATCTTCCTTGCCCTTTACCCGCTTGAGGAGCTTCATTCTCAAGTTTCTTCTCCACCCAGGGAAGAACCCATCTCTCCTTCGTCTCCAACCAAACATGAACCTGTCACGACTTCCCCATGCTTTGGGCCCGAGACTACTACACCCATCTCAACTTCAGTCCCACAACCATCGGCATCTTCTCAAAAGCCCAAACTTCATCCCGCATCTTCTCAGCCATTTTCCCGACTAGTGGAGAGACTCGAACTTCTCCCTTCTAGGAAAGTGGAACATCAGGGATTGTGGGACCATCTCACAGCTCTTCAACAAGCTCGGGCCCTCTCATCTCATACTGCTAATCCTCCCATGGCAGAACCTCGTAAGACTATCAACAAAAATCAGATTTCTGCCTCTAGACCATCTACATCTCCATCAACCTCATCAAAACTAAAACCCTCATCTACTCTGCCTAAACCTATCAAATCACTTGGCGTTCGCCCCGTCTCCAACCTCACTCATCCACAAATGAAGGTGGACTTAACCCAAACTTCAACTAATAGTAGTCTTCAACCCAAATCACAAAAGACTGCCAAACCATAGAGGCGAACGCCTCCTCTTCCATCACCATTGCCCTCCATTTTGGGCCCGCATCCTTCAACCTTAACCAGAGTCCTTCCCACTCCAACCTCTAACCAAAACCGATTGCCTCCTTTGCTTCCTTTACCTACAACTAGCCTACCCTCTCTCAAAAGGGTGATACCTCTCATGAAGAGTGTACCATCTCAGCCTGTCATCGCACCATCAACCCAGAAGGTGGTACGAAAGCCTCCTCCAACTTTGCCCAAGCAAAAGTCACCGACATCGCATACATCAATGAGCATGGATCCTTTAGTGGGTTCATACTCTTTAATCTTGCAACGACTTTTGCAAACTTCTAGCATAACTCTTCCACCCATCAAGCCTTTCCAACCTCTCGGGTCTAAACCCTCCTGGTTCGACGACACGAAGATTTGTTTATATCATCGTACACCAGGACACGACACCGAGGCTTGCTGTGCCCTCAAGGCTGTCATTCGCCGTTATCTGGAGAAAGACACTCTTCTCTTTGAGAACACTTTCGACTGACCCTTGACTCCTTCTCATAACCCTTCTACCTCTTCAAACTCATCTACATCTCATCAACCGATTACAACCCCTTCATCATCTTCACCTCCCATCTTTGCAATCAATGCCATTCACATCACTACTAGGTCACAAAAGGATAAGGCGAAAGAAAAAGCCGCCAATCTTTGGACCTACCCTTTTGTCAATCCACCTCAACCGCCTAAGCCTAAGATTTCTATCCTTGGCGTGCCTCAACCCTCTTCCTCTTCTTCTTCTTCTTCTGGACCAATCCACAACTCCATGTTGAAACAACTTCACCAGATGCCTGTGAAGATGTCCCTCTACGATCTCATCCAAACCTCGCCCCAACATCGTCAGGCCCTCATCCAAGCCCTACAGGCAGCGAAGGTCCAACCCGAGGACCCCCAACCACTTGCTACCCTTGTCCACTCCTTAGCCCCTGTTACCTCCATCACATTCAGCAATTCTGAGATTCCCACATCCAACACAGAAGATCAAGATGCTACTCTCTTCATCACTACCTATATCGATTGAACACGCATTAAACACGTTATGATTGATGGAGGCGCTAGCATCAACATCATCTCCACCCATGCCTTTGATCAGTTGGCTCTTCCCAAGAATTGCATCTCCAAAACTGACGCGATCTTGCGTTCTTTCAATGACACTACTGCCACGACCATTGGCACAGTCATCCTTCATATTCGCGTTGGTCCACGCACAGTCTCGGAGCTCTTCTACATCATCGAAGGAGAGTTCCAATACAACATCTTGCTGGGCCGACCCTGGATCCGCGCCATGTCTTGTGTCCCCTCCACCCTGCACCGTTGTGTGAAATTTGAGCATGACAGACAAGTCCACACCATTCCTGCTGACCCTTCGCCCTTCAAAACATGCAACACCACCTACCGTCCAAATGATGTCCTCATCCCTATCAAGCCGTTAACCCCGGCCCTACCTCCATCTGCGGAAGCTTTGACCAGTTCACAACAGGCAGTCACCCTTACACCTCCCCTTCAAGCGATGACCACAGACCCCATGGAAGACGTCTTCCAAAGACTTTCATTGGGAGAGTATCGCTTGCTGGCTTTAGACATGTTCCAAACTCCACAAGAGTATGGATGCCTTCATCACAGCCCCAGCTACGACCATCAGATCGGGATGATCATACCTTATGGTCCCCCTCACCTTCGCACTAACCTCGTCTATGGGGGGCTTAATCAAGCTCCTATTGAAGGTAATCCTCTTTCTTCACCTCAACCTTTCACATCAGACTTTTCATTTCTTAGCAACCCCGCCTTTGCACACACTTACCTTTACAGGTGTGCATGGAAGGGTTTTGGTTTTAGACGCTATAAGCAGGGCTCCCATCAGCCTATCCAACCGCTCAATGATGATGATGCCAAGAAACGATATGGTCTAGGATATCATGACCCTACTCAAGACCCTTTAGACCTTTGTCCTGAACCAATCATTGACCAATCACCTCCACACTCACCTGTTTTGCCACCTTCACCTATGGAGTCAGTGGTTTCCATTCCTCCTCGTTTTTTTTCCATAAACACCATTCACCTGAACCCCTTGACTTATCAGCTCAATGGGGTATCCAAATCTCTCCCTCTCATTCTTCCCATCATGATTGAAGATGAGTCGGCAACCATTCACACTGTTCATTGCGTTGACGATGACACCATTCTTTCTTACATGGGCGCTGACGATTCTTTCATCCAGCGCTCCCTCCCTTCTGAGACCCAGGTTATGTTAAATGAATCAACCATTGACATCAACCTTCCTTCTTCTGATGTTCCTCATGTCTTAAAGATTGGCCAATCTTTAGATGCTGAGGAGCAGCTTGACTATACCCAGTTCCTCTCCGACCATAGCAAGGCCTTTACCTGGACTTACAGTGATATGCCTGGCATCGACCCCACCATCGTTACCCATAACATTGTCACCAAACCAGAGGCTAAGCCTGTTAGGCAAAAGCTTCGAAAGATGCATCCTCGCGTTGCCCTCCTTGTTAAAGAGGAGCTTCAGCGCCTTCTTTCTATCTCCTTCATCCAGCCCATCGACTATCCACAGTGGGTCTCTAACATCGTCCCAGTCACCAAGGCAACTGGGGGGATTCGAATCTACACAGACTATCGCGACCTCAACCTAGCCTATCCTAAAGACGACTTTCCTCTTCCTAACATTGACCAGCTTGTTGATCTTACGGCCGACCATGAGATGTTATCTCTTATGGATGGGTTTTCAGGATATAATCAAATCCTGATTGCTTTGGAAGATCAGCACAAGACTACCTTTCATTACCCCATGGGGAACTTTTTGCTATCGAGTCATGCCTTTTGGCTTGAAAAATGCAAGCGCCACATATCATCGCGCCATGACCTACATTTTCCACGATCTCCTCCACAAAATCATGGAGGACTATGTGGATGACCTTCTCAGCAAGTCCAAGCTTCGCCACGACCACTTGACCATTCTCAAAATCATCTTTTCTCATCTTCTTCAATACAATGTTCATCTTAACCCCAAGAAATGTGTCTTTGGGGTCCTCTCTGGCAAGCTTCTCGGCTTCATCGTTTCCTTCCATGGCATCGAGATAGATCCCGCCAAGATTCACGCTATCCTCGAAATGTCGCCTCTGACCAATCTCAAGCAGCTTCACAGTTTGCAAAGGAAGCTCCAGTCCATTCGCCATTTCATCTCGCAGCTCTCTGACCGCTGTCAACTTTTCATCATCTCCTTAAGAAAGACGTCTCTTTTATATGGGATAAGAACTGTCAAGAGGCTTTTGAAGCCCTCAAAAGCTATCTGGTCTCTCCACTAGTCCTCATTCCACCTAAAGATGACCAACCTTTCTACCTTTATATCTCTGCCACTAACCATCCATTAGGTGCCATGATCGCGCACCGAGATGAGCATCACCGTGAGTAAGAAGTCTATTATATCAGTCGAACACTGGTCGACTATGAAGCTCGGTATACCCATATCAAAAAACTCTGTTTGGTGTTAGTCTTTGCTGCTACTAAACTTCACCACTATCTTCTTAGTCACAAAACCTTTGTCATCACTCATACCGACCCTCTCAAGTATATGCACTCCAAGCCATATCAGAATCAATGTATGGCTCGGTGGCTCATGCTGCTTGCTAAGTTTGATCTCGAATTCATCCAGCAGAAATCTATCAAGAGGCAAACCATCGCTGATCAACTAGCAGATGCCCCTCTTCCTGACAATCAACCTTCACAGTGTGAATTCCCTGATGAGTCTATCACTGTGCTTTCCTTCGACGACACCACCTATCAGATGACTATGTTCTTTGACAGTTCCAAATGTCAACTAGGTGGGGGTGCTGGGGTTATTCTAATCCCACTCGAAGGGGAGCCCATGCCTTTGTCTTTTAAACTTGACTTTGATTGTACCAATAATATGGCCGAATACGAGGCCTTAATTTTGGGACTCCAGACTGCCCTCTCTCTCAGCATCAAGTCCATCAACATCTTCGATGACTCGCAGCTCGTCGTCAATCAGGTCAACAGTTCATACCTCTGTAAAAATGAAATTTTGCAAAGGTACAAAAATCGTGCTGACATTCTCCTTGCATCTTTCGACCATTTCCTCCTGCAGACTATTCCTCGATCCACGAATAAGTTTGCTAACACCATGGCTTCTCTCGCTTCACATATCCCATCTTCCTCATCTGCATCCAGACTTTTTGTGATGGTGCATCGTGTGTCATTGCCTTCATATATCTCTCCTCACATTCATCATGTCAACACTATAGACCCTAGTCCACAAGATGCTTGGTATAAGCAACTTGTAGACTTCTTATCTCTCTCTGTCATTCCTCCCAACCTCTCTAGTAATGCACGACGAGCTTTTATCAAGCGTACCACTCGCTATACCATGCTAGGGGGTCTTCTCTATAAGCAAGGCTTCGACGGCCTCCTTCTTCGCTGTCTCACCTCCACTGAAGCATCCCAAGCCGTTCAGCAAGTCCATGACGGGATTTGTGGTAGACATTTCAGTGGGAATTTGGTTGCCAAGTGCATCCTTCGTCTGGGCTATTATTGGCCTACCCTTCATCAAGACTATAGCGACTATGTTCGGCGTTGCATCAAGTGTCAGCAGCACTCTAACTTACTTCATCTTCCTAGTCACACCTTACAAATCACTCAAGATTTTTGGCCTTTTTCTCAGTGGGGTTTAGATCTCATCGGTGAGATTAACCCTCATTCATCTCTTCGTCATCAATCCATCATCACAGCCACTGAATATTTCACCAAGTGGGTGGAAGCCATTCCTCTCATCTCCACAAAAGCAGACAAGATCATCGACTTCATCAACACCCACATCATATGTCATTTCGGTGTCCCTCATAAAATCATCACTGATAACGGCAAGTCCTTCAAAAACAAAACTGTCCAAAAGCTATGCAACTCATTCGGCATCAAACTCAGTTTTTCTTCGCCTTACTACCCACAAGCAAATGGGTAGGCCAAGGCTTCCAACAAAATTCTCACCAAAATTCTCATGAAAGTGGTCAGTGATACAGGCAGGGATTGGCACATTCACATTCCCTTCGCTTTATGGGCTTACCGCACTAGCATCCGAACCTCTACGGGTGCTACCCCTTTTTCTCTCGTGTACGGAATAGAGGCTGTCTTACCTCTCAAAGTATAGATCCCGTCTCTCCGCATTTCTCTACATGATATTCTTTCCAATGATGACTTTCATCAAGATCGCTTAGCTCAACTTGAGTTACTTGACGAACGCCGTCTTGCTGCCCTTAATCATCTCCATGTCTATCAACATCGCATCAAATGCACCTATGACAAAAATCTGCGAGAACGAGATTTCAACATCAGAGACCTCATCCTCAAAGAGAATCAACACGTGACCAATATGGAGCGAAGTAAACGAGGCAAGTTTGCTCCTAATTGGCTCGGACCTTTTATTATCACGTACAAGTATGGATCAGGGACTTATCGTCTGTCTTCTCTTGATGGACGCCCAGAACCTGAGCCTCTTAATGCATTGCATCTGCGACCGTTCTACTGTTAGTCGAGTATTCATCCACTTGACACTTAACTTGAGCTCATCCCTTGAGCAATCCCCATCCTCTTAATCCTACTTCCTTTCAACCCTATTCCTCTTAACAATTCTTATAACCCTTTTATGCTGTATGGATGCTTTGTCCTCATAAAAGGGAGCCCTTGACCTTCTATAATCTTGTCCACGACTCACATTTCTATCAAAACAAATCAAGATGTCACAATATCCATGGTCACTATATCAATATCAAAATCAAAAAGCAGACTGCTCCCTCGAAGGACAGCTGTACTATCATTGCTGTAATTAATAGACTGCTCCCTCGAAGGACAGCTATTCAAAAGCCTTTATATTAAACAAAAATCTAGACCACTCCCTCGAAGGATGGCTATGAATAATCTGGCAATAAACAGCACTATTTTAGAAGCTTCCCGCATTGATCAGCTTCACAAACTGACCACCAAGCAAATGACATCTCTATGCAGGCTTCCCGCATTGATCAGTCTGCACCTAAAAAAAAAAATGAGTCATGGACTTGACTTATAGTTGTCTCAGGGTCTCCTATAAAAAGGGGCATCGTTATCTCTGCTCTTAAAATAGGTTACCCTTCTTCCTCCTCCTATCACCTGCTCAAGGGACTTTGAGCTCACTTTAATGTCTAAGTGATTCGATTACCGCTCTAACATAACCATGGTCAATGACGTCACGCATGAATGGGGCTCTTGGTTCTCATAACCCCTATCTATGTCATCTTTTTGGTCCTTGTCAATGAAAGAGAAATATGCTTTTCACTTCTTCTACACTTTAGTCACATTCACCTTCATCACTTGTCAATCGACTCAACTCAACTCTCTTTTCAGACCATCAACATGACCTAGCCTATTCACCCTAGTTTCTATGGACACCAATACACATAGAAACTATCGACCCGCCACAATTTATGTTCAGCATAAACCAATACTTGTTGAAGCATAAATAAACCTCAATTCATTTTTAGCATACATCCATCACAAATATGGAATATTTCTAGGGATGAAAAACCCCTCAACCAATGTTGCAGAATACACCATTTGGAAAAGGCTGCAACATCTTTTTTCCTCATCATTTCATCATAACCACGACCAATCTATCAACCATTTTAACCACCTAAATCTCTCTGATGGACAAACCTTATTTCCTTCTTTTAACCATAACCTTGTCCTTGACCATGACCCATTTTATCCCTTTGACCCTCCCTCCCTTCTAGGGAGAACTACATTGGCCTGAGGCCCTATCACTAGGGCTATGTAGGCAGCACTCAATTGACATGGGGTCTTCTGGGGTTAGCTCGGCCACATCCTTTTGTCCATTCCTCCCCTCGACCACCAACCATTGGAGATCATGCCTATCTCCTCTGACCTTGACTACTTCCAAGACACTGTTGCCTTGGTTGTTTTTGCATGTATGCTACCTCACGGCTGGTTAGCAGAATTGTCCGCAGACCTTTTTGGACCTTCACAAGTATAGGATCGCAAACCAGTTGATCTGCCCTACTTGTGACTTTTTCATGTTTCTAGGAGCACTTCCTGAGCTCGGGATACCTGGAACATGATGACCATTTGGAGCTTCAGCTTAGATTGAGTGACCCGATCAACAGATGACTAAATGCTGGGGCCCAGTTATTTCAATTTTAGCACTCCTCGACCCTTGACCTGCGACACTTTGACCTAGCCATCTTGTGCAGTGGTATGCGTGCAATCACGACTTTTGCAGCATTCACCCTCACCCCTTTTTCATCCACTCTTTGTCAAATCAGCACCCAATTCTTGGTTCCCTTCCCTCGACTCCTGCTTTGAGGGGGAATACCTCATCCATAATCGGGGCAACCTATCTTTTTCCTATTTTGTCTTGCAGTTCATTCGAACAACCAACGAGACGAAATCAACCTTATCTCACACCTGGGGCAATCACTCCTATTTTTGTCTTGCAGTTCATCTAGAACAACCAACAAGACAAAAAGGGGCAAATGTAGACATCAAAATCGTGTTAACTCCCCTGGTCATCCCCCGTCTTATTCTTCTTCTCCTATTTAACCCTTGTTGATCACTTGTTCCACCAACCTTGACCCTGGTAGCATGTAAAAATGAGCACAGAGCTAAAGCTAGACTCTATCCTCATTATGCATCTGCCGACGACAGTCTTTACCCGGCCGATGTCACCGACGTCGGTCACTTATCGGCCGATGTCGGCAATCCTGCCGACGTCGGTCACCTTCCCGTTATCCGTTATCACTTGCCATTCAGTTCTCGATCAGTTTCCCGAAATGGTTATCGAACCGTCTCTCGAACCATCCCCTGGCCTTCATCAGCGTCCGCTGATCAATCTCGCACATGAAGAACAGAATCATTCAATCGATCTCTAAATTCTGACATGCACAGACTCTTGCAATCTCACGATCAACTGACTCCAGCATCCACCAACTCCAGCATTCGCTTCAATCCAGCACTGCATAGACGCTTCAACAACTTCGACTATGGCTTTTATCACGTCTTCTGGCAGGTAAGTATTTACTCTGTTTGTTTTATTTCTTCTTGATTATTGTTTGTTCATTATTTCTGTCATCCCGAA
Organism: Torreya grandis; assembly: GCA_037957365.1. Taxonomy (NCBI): domain Eukaryota; kingdom Viridiplantae; phylum Streptophyta; class Pinopsida; order Cupressales; family Taxaceae; genus Torreya; species Torreya grandis. The sequence continues at coordinate 158,187 of JARHVA010009936.1, read as the reverse complement.
GCTTCAAACTACAGACCCAAGTTTTTAATCCCTTCTTTGCATCCCTGCCCATTACCCCAACCTATAACTCTGTCTGGACTCGACCAAAACCCCCAGACTCTGTCTAAACCTGACCTTACTTTGCCCAGACCCTATCCTGACCTTATCCCGATTCCATTAGACCCTATCCCAAACTTGTCAAGACCCTGTCCCGACTCTCCCAGACTTTCTACAACTCGTCCAGAACCTGTCTCGACCGACGCCGGTCACTGCCCCAACCGATGACGGCACTTCAACCGACGTCGGCACCTTCCCAGACCGACGCCGACACCATAGAGATCAACGCCAGTGACTGTGCTGAATAGTGTTGCATATCAACTACGCATTTTTATTTTTTGTCATTTATTTCTGTCATTTTATCTTTTATTATCTATTTTCGTCAAATATTCTACTTTTTTTTATCAGTGGGTTGATATCCTTCTAGGGAGTCTTCGTACTTCCAGGATCGGGTGTTCGCCTGACAGCCCACCATATCTTTGACTAACATTTTTTCTTGTTTTAGTCTCTTTTCTTCGCAGGTGTCATTCCTCCACAGCCAAAGAGGAGAATTTTCCAACGTCTGATTTCGGTGCGCACAACTTTATCAGGTACTTCTAGCCTTGACCATTTCTTTCAGTTTCTTATTTCTTCTTTGAATATAGAAAGCAATTTTGAATAGAAACAGATAAATATTTGACTTAGAGGATTTTTTGGTTGGGATGGAGGGATGTAACTATACTATTCATAATGTGGTTTAAAAAGGACATGCTATCAACTAATCAAACCTTGTTATTGAGTGGGAACTTATGGACCAAGACCCTATCTCTAAATTTGTGGCACATTTTGAATGAATGGCTGCCTAGTAAGTACTTGAGAAACATATGAGCCTCCTTATTGTATGAATCCCTATGGGGAAGTGAAAGCAAGTTGAATATTTAACATCTATCCTGACTAATATTTACACATTGTTGACTATTCATCACTTGATTTTAGATTGGTACACTAGTCTATGATTGAAGAGGTATATTTTCCATTATCAAGAGAGGTGGAACATTAGTTTACCCTTGTTGAGGTGGAAATATATTTGACCTCTATTTCATTGGTACACTATATTGTGCCTACTATTGTAAAATATTACTCATCACTTGTTGAGGAGTAAGATTCATCACATTTGGCTATTGAGGCACAACATTAGTTATTGATTGACTACCTAATCCTATTAGTTACACACTTGATAAAGCATCTAGTTAAGGTTGGGATGTAGAAACTCCTACTCCCTGGTATGATGGTCCACTCATGGTATTAATTATAAGCACATGTTATTGACTATTTTTTTTACATTAATACCACTTTAATTGGGATTAGACGTTGCTTGCACATTGTCCACCATATTTTGCTCAGTATTGCATGTAGAATTAGAAGACACTTCTTCAATAAAGGGAATTTGTAAAAATTTATCTACCAAAGTATTTTAGATGAATGGGTCTGAACTTTGACTATCTTGACTAGTTAACTCTATCAAAACTCTTGTTGAAGTAACTAAGTCAATAAGAGGTTTGGTCACCATGTTCATTTGATTGAAATTGCATGTTAGATTCAGGTAGGTTTGATATGTTATTTGCATTTGATTAAAGTGGTCTTCCATGATGTTTTTTCCTCTATTAGGTATAATAGGGTCCTCATATGTTGTTTGGACTAGAGCCAACGGATTACTAGAAGAAGCGTATTAATCGTAAATGATATTATGGGGCATTCTTATTAGACTTGGTAAATTTTCAAGGGGGAAGTCTACTAAAAACTTGGCCCCTACCTCTATGGATCTAACCAAAATCTCCTATTTATTCTCTAATAAATGATGCTCAAACAAAAATAAATCATATGTGGAACGTGCATTATTAGAGTGTGACTATTGAAGAACTAGTTTGTCAGTTGTGGGTATTATAGATAGGTATTGTGTGGTTTGTTCTTGGTCTTATTTTGAATAAGGTGGTGTGTTAACCAAATAATTACCCAATGGATCTTGGATTTGTTCCCATAATTGACTATTATAAGAGGGATAAGAATCCATCTCATAATTAATATTATCTACATATGGGTCTTACACCATTTCTTCTTGCACAACCACATTACTAATACCCAGATTGTACATGAGTCCACTATGAGTGTAGGAATACATGTTGGGATCCATAGTAAATGCTTTGTGATATAAAGATAATTTTCCAAACTCTAAAAAGGACAATGTCTAAAATAGATGATGTTCAATCTTGGTCTAGATTCATCAAAAGGATAAAAAAGGTTTATGCAAAGATTTGTGAGGAAACAAGCTAGCATTAAGTATCTAATGCCTCATTGTTCATAAAAAGATAAGCAAGTAAATAGATCAAAAATAAAAATGTCAAAATCTAAGGTTAAAGTGTTTCAAATCAATTTAATCTAGGAAATTTAAAGGTTGTTAGGTCTTTTGGCCAAACATAGCATCAAAATATATACTCAAACAAGGCATGTGCTAGGACTCTTAGCCAAATGGCATCAAAAGCTAGACTTTGAAAATAAAGATGATTTTTAATGTAACAGATTTTAAACACTTATAACAAATACTAGGCATTTTAGTTTTGGATATAAACTTCACCAACTAAGTATAAGGTATGAAACAAAAGACACTTTAGAGATAGTTTACTTTTTTCACAAATAATGGTATAAAACATGGTTCTTTCAACAAACAAGTTAGAAAAAAAGTGAGTAGCAGAAATATGCTAGACAAAGGTTCAAAAAAGGTACACTCAGATTGGTCTAAAAATGCAAGAACAAATTTGAATTCTATGCAAGAAGGTCTATGAAACAATATCTGAAATATTTTGGGTAGTGTAACAACACTAGACTACCTAAAAGATGCAACAAAATGTTTATTTCAAAAACTCTCTAAGGGAAAAATAGTTTCCTACAAATTTGATAACACAACACTATCCTTCTTGACTTAAAATTTTGTGGTGCATAGACTCAAAGTGCAAGTTTTTAGCACAAAATGACTTAAGTCTAACAAGTGGTGATAACAATCATGAATTTTAAATGACCTTCAACCCAAATTAGAAATTAAACCTAAGTTCCCTCAAGTTTAGTGTAAATGGTGAACCACTTAACACATCAACCCTATGAACTTATAAAGGTGTAATTTTAAATTTATATTATAAATGAAGGACTTAAAAAAATTTGGCAAAGGTCTAGACTCAATTGGGTAGCATAACTGCAACAAAGTGGATGATATGACTCCAAGTTTTGATGAATTTTAAACAAGGCCAATTGATGATTTCACATGGGTAGCATAATGCCTCTTTGTTCAAAGCAAAATTAGGACCATGTGTTTTGGTTTGTATTTTTTGTTTACACCAAGTTTTGACTTCAAACAAGACTTTAATCTAGGACAAAACTCAACTGATTAATCTCTCTTAGACTCTACACTGACAAGGTTGCTTGGTATTGCTGGAATCCATCACTATACATCATTTAAAAGTATTTTAAGTGTTCATCCAAAGTAAATGCACATTATGTAATAGGTTTTTTACACAACCCCCCTTCTCTCAAATGGCAGTATTATGATATGGACCTTGAGGTAGACCTTGCACCAACAAAACCTCCATGGCAAGTGGGGATTTATCTAAGATCTACAAGTTTAAAAATATTCTAAGGGAATAAATTGCACAATGACTTTCATGCCAAAAAATGTAAAATAAAATCATGGAATTTGGGTCGATATCACTTGGCTTGTTGCAAAAAGGTCTAGTCCTTTTTGCAAACACTACATATTGTTGTTCTTTCAATGTAGTACGATGTCCAAAGTGACACTATGTCTCATGTGTAACTCCAATTAGGATCTAAATGAAGTCAATTTTAGGAGGTGAAACCTTGGGTCAAATCTTCCATAAATAACTCATGGGAGGTGATGAAGTCCCCCTCATAAGCCAAGTTTTCATAAAAATAAAGAAAGCATGAAATAGAAAGACTTTAGGGTCATTTTCAAGATCACCCAAGCTTTGATGAGTTTTTGGGGAGTGATTTAGATAAATTTATTTCTAAGCCTTAGACTAGGATATTTTCAATAGGAATGGAACTTTTGATTCCAAGGGTTCCCTAAAGGAGACAAATGGAAGAGTATATACACAACACCCCCCTTTTTACCAAACAAAAATCTAATTTAAATAACTAAGTGAATACAAAAATCATGGAAAGGTGAGTTAATTTTTAAAACAAAATGGAAAGATGAGATGGTGTTATTTTGACCCTTTGGTCTTAATTTCAAACTTTGAAAACATTCACCATAAACATCTAATTTTTTTAAAACATTAAAACAAGGTTCCTAATCCATTTTAAAGTATGCACAAGGTGATCTAAACATGTTTTTTGCAAATTTCAAGCTTGGTCCTACAACAAAATTGTTAGTATGTCCTTTATCCTTGAAGGTACATTGAATTTGAAATAAAGAATATGAAAAAAAAGAGCTTTCAGTTTTTTTACATAGTATAATTTTGCTACTACATAGAGTAATCCCACTGCTTGTAGGGTAATCCCACAGCTTAGTGATTTATGGTATTGTAACTAACCGCTAACTGTTTAGTCACAATACAATGACTCTGAATGACAATCCTACTAGTTTTAGGATAATATCACAAATTTTAGAGTTGTGGTACTGTAAACAATAATCCTGCTACTCAGGGTAATAATTTTGAAACTTGGGGTAAAATGAGGTTTTTTGAAAATTATACATAACTTTAGGATGAATTAATTACATATTATGAAAACTCAAAAAAAACAAATGGTTTAAAAAAGAATTGTTGAAAATAGAGTCTGAATGACCCCAAATGAAGCTAAGGAAAATGGCCTATTCTACACACTACAATACCATGACTCATAGTGATGATCTTGCTACTTGCATGATAATCTTGCCACTTTAAAAGTAACGGTATTGTCATTTAACTTATTAGGAGTTAGAAAATACCATGACTTGGTTTGGTAACCTCATGAGTTTTAGAATAATCCCACTACTCAGATAATAGTGGTATTGTTAAACCTACACAAAAAGACAAAATTAGTCCAACAAAAACAGAAGCTTAGCACAATACCACGAGTTTCAAGACAATCCCATGACTCAAAGAAACAATACCATGACTATGTCAAAATAAACCCATGACTCTTAGAAAAATGTGTTTTTAATCTAAATTTCACTCTTTTTTGCTTCTTAGTTCAAGATTATGCAAAGAAAAGATTAGTAGGTTGCTTGAAAGAGCTTTGTGATCATTTTTATAAAGCTAGGAAGGTCCCACTAGGCATGCCATTATTTGAACTAGGAATTTGACTAAGAAGAGGATATTAGTGTTATGTTAGTGAATTAATCCAAATCAAAAACACACTAAACTAACATCTTCATGCCTAGTAACTATTATGAGCTTAGTGAAGAAAGGTAAATGAATAAAGGACAACTAAAATGCAAGAAAACACAGATTCCTTACCTTCCTTGATGTTTCAAAAGTATTATTCAATTGGATTGCTTAGTTTGTGCTCATGAAGTCCTCATCAATGGAAGCTTGACTACCTCCATCTCTCCTTGGCACCTTTGGCTTTGGTTTGGCTTTGTTTGGAATCAACTTGGCATGGTAACACTAGTTTGCATGAAGATTTTAGAACCAATCCTGCATTATAAGTTTGCACAAATTAAGCTTAAAAATGATGTTCATGGCCTCCCTATTTATATATTTTTGAAAATTAATAAGAATCAACTTGAACCATCCATCCTAAGATGAAGATGTATGGTTTAGGTTAATTCAATTTTTTGAAATTAATTTTATAATTATCCTCATCATGACATTGGAAAAAGAGGCAATTAAGAGGCATGGAGGGCATTGATGAGGCATGGAGGGCATGAATCCTAATATTTTTGGCATTTATGGTCTAGGGATGTCTTCCCAAGAAATAAGGTCACTTGATGATGTAGATATTCAATATTCATTTCCAAAAAAAATTATTCAAAAAGTTTCCATGGATTTCTTGATTAGGCTCTAATTTGGTTTAAATTGCTCTTAAGCATGTTTGAGCACTTTGTGCACAAATTACTCAAATTGATTAGAATGCATTTTTATTGGTCTAAACTTTGACTAGATTAGAATTGGAAAGTGACGTTAGATGCATTGGATCCATTATCCCATTTAGGATATTATCAATAGCAAATAACAAAGGCATATGCATTATGTAAGAGATCTAATATGAAAGAGCAATCTAGAACACCTAGGTGCAAAATTGGCATTTTGACTTGGAATGATCTGATCTAAGTTAGTTGGCCCATAAATTGCATTGCCCCATGTAGGGATACCCTAGCCAGAATAAGAACTTGAATATATCAATTTTAACTCATTTAATGCATTTTAGTGTTTTAGGCCAAATTGTGTATTTAGGTGAAAATTGGTCAAAATTTTGGTTGGAGGTTATTGATGGCCAAATTTAGGTGTCTACATCATTATTGGGCTATCAAGACTACTACTTGAGAATTTGGATATTGTGACTGATAGATGATCATGATGATTACTTACAACATAGTGGTTAGACCCACAAAATAGTGACTAGGGTTGAAAATACCTCTAATTACTATAGAATTGATAATCATGGTTTTGTCATAAATCACAAAACCATAACTCTAAACGACAAAATTGGTACTAAGAGTAAACCAATTATTGTGATATTATGTAAAATGACAAAAAAAAATGATCTATATGTTATGTGATGAAAAGTTATCATCTATAAAAGCAGATGATCTAAATGTCAAAAATTGATTATATCCCAATAATCATGATGAAATATAGGTTGAATTTTATGACATTTTTCAAAAAAATTAACCACAAAGACAAAATGATATATTAATCAAAACTAGGGAAGGATTATAATTTTAAAAGAGTGACTTTAAATTTAATTTAATTTTTAATTTTTTAATTTTTATTTTTAAAATATATTGTATTAATTTATATAATCAACAACTAATAGTAAAAATGACAAAAATAACCACTATCAAGTCAAAATTGCAAAACTGCTATTATGTCCTTAATATCATGATTAAACAAAGCAATATCTCTATTAGGGCTAAAACACTAATAACAATTTTGTTATATGTTTTAACATTTCATAATTTTGGATATGAAATTTAGGTAAGCTAAAATAAATCTATTTGGGTGCCTAAATACATGTTTAGGCCAATAAAAATTTGACTATATATTTTGAGAAATTTTAATAAAACAAAAAAAATAGACATAAGATCTTAATTAGATATACATTTAAACCCAACCAAAAACCTATAGATATTAAATTAGATTCTAACAAAACTAACATACTCATAATAGCAAATTTGAAAAATGTTCTCACTACCAAAATAGGGTAGGATCACGTTTCAAAATGTTACATGCTCAATAGTTTTATGACAGGATAGATATGCCCATAGGTACATGGCACTTTACTCTTACAGACTATAAATTGGTTTCTTTTGACTCTTCATAGGTGAAATTTCATACACAGATAGACAATAAACCATTTCATAAAATGTAACAAGATGTTATGTATTTTTTTAATTATTTTCTAAACAAAATAGTCTAAATGAAATCTACTAGAAGTCATGAGATGGTCAAGATTTAATTTCTTGTAAAGTTTAATACCATCTACTTACTTGGAGCTATTCATAAAGGCAAAATCTACCACTTCTAAAATAATTACATGGGATAAAATTTCATTTTAATCATTATGTGATCAATGGTGAGATGTAAAATGCCTAAAGTTTGCCCTTGGTGACTCCTCTTGCCACTCTCCTATTTTCTCCGATTGAATCTAATGTCATTCCTTCACTTGGTTCTTGTAAAAAGATATCAATCTAAACAAGACCATTTAGCAATCAATATGTAGGGGATTAGGATATAATGATGAAATGAAGAAATTAAAAGCACTATCGAACCCTTTCAAAATCGTGACTTGTAGTCATAATATCATGGATGGTAAGTCAAAACCACTACTCATGAAGTAGTGGTTTTGTTCAAACATAAAATCCTATGCCAAAAATATTAATAACATCAAAATATCACTATTATCATTGTCGATATTACTACTAGAAGGACAAAATCATGATTGGGTAAGTTAGGGAAGGTCAAAAATGTACCTACAACACAAAAAAACATTATTAGCAATTTATAATACCGTGACTGGGTTAGATAATATCACAAGTCCATTAACAAACCCATTACTCAAAAATGGTGGGATTTTCAAAAAAAAAAAAATTACAACATTAAAATGGATGATCATACAAATCCATGACTAGGGTTAACAAACTTGTGATTTACCTACACAAATAGGTTAAAATTGTTAGCAGTTAGTGCAAAATTGTTACTTATAAGGGAAATATCACCATTAGCCTATACAATGTCACAAATATAAGTAAAAACCCATGACTAAGACTTGTATACACAAAATTTTAAAAAATTCAATATTTTATTGATCTGGTTAGACCTGTAGGTTAACAAAAAATGTTTTGGATGCCAAATTATTAATTTGGGAGGTCATCCTAGTCTAGTCCCCAAAATATAATAAGATTTCAAGATATATATGAATTTAAATAGACTAATTCATACTAAAAATACAAACTATATAATAAGAATTATTTATAAAACAAATCAAAATGATAATAGAGCTTACCGAATCCCTTGTTTTATGTTACCTCCTTCCAAGATTTACAAGCGGATGATTAAACTCAAATTTACTCCATGATGGATTGATGATAGAGGATTCAATAGATGCTTGGACATTGATTTTGCTATAATATTTCTAGAATAATTTTGGCATGGTTTTGGTATGTGCTTTCTCATTGGTTTGAGGGTGGAGGGAGAGGTTGCTTATATATATATATATATATATATATATATATATATATATATATATATATATATATATATATATATATATATATATATATATATATATGGAGGAAAATCAAGGGTTGTAATTTGAATTTGGATAGATGAGATCAATGGATAGAAATTATCCAAGGAAAATTAAATTCTTTGGGAAACCTATAGAATTATAGGTTTCTAGAGAATTGGATGGAAGTCTCTAATTCTAGAGACTTCTCCATTATCCTAGAGATAATGGAGTATTATGTGGGGATTAGATGGGGGGATTAGGTGAGGATTTGAGACATACTAATATAGGAAAGTCTAGGGTGTAGGTTAGGAAGTGGGTAGGTGGAGTTATGAGAATTTTATATTCTCATATAATAGATAAATATGATTAGATTAGGATAAGGAGATGATTAGGGAAAATTGATAAAGAGATGAGATGAATAAGGTTATCTAATGTAGGATAATGGATGGGGATATTAGGTATATGGCTAGGATTGGGATAAATTAACAGAATAAAATAAGATAAGAAAAATTAGTGTCAACTAATAGGAATATCAGTCAACTGTAATGAAGCAAGAAATTTTAGGTGTATATAAAAAACATTGGATTAGTTATACTCTTCTTCAAGGAGTTTATGATCTATTCAAAGATGGAGAAGGCATCCTTGGTACCCAAGTGAGTATGAAAAAAAACCTTTCAAATCTGTCCTTTCAAGAGGCATATACATTTCATGATGACATGTTTGAAATCATCAAGATACGCTATCATCCTCTCATCTAGTTGGGAGAAATACATCAGATCTTGAAGGATGGAACAAGTTCCTATTGGCCTCAATCTTCCAAATAACATGAAACTACCCCTTTTAAATCCATGCCTACTAAAGAGATACAAGTTGATCATAAGATGAAGAGTAAGCAGTAGTATGAAGTATGTGTACAAGTTATTAAGGAATACATCTACACTAGATACCTATTTGAATATGATATATTTGAGGTAAGATCAAGTGAACTGCCAAGGAATAGGTCTAATCTAGAAAGCATCCAATTCAAGGAGAAACATGCTTGGCACTATGACTCATCTCATAAATAAGAAGATTCAAGAAACTTTCCTTTTGACCCTAGAAAGGAGGTATGCTTAGTTTCTAATTGTGCATAATATTTTGTTTCATTTTTTCCCTAAGTGTCTAGAGCACATATGTGTGTGTGTCTTATTAGTTTGTTTGATTTGCTTTTGTGTGTCCTTGCTTTATGTGGTTGAGGTAATCAAGTGGTATTATCTTTTTCAAAGCCTATGGTTAAATTCCTCTTGTTGTGTATCAAACTTCAAATGACTCCTTAATCCCAATGGACTAATAAGGCTACTAGTCTAGTTAGAATAGCAGGCATATTGCCCCTATGAGTCACCAATTTGTTGACCAAATTTAAATTTTAAGTGAAATTGGGACCCCTATAGGTAAACAATTAACTTTTAGGTATTTTAGGGATCTAAGACACATGCCATAAGGTGTTTTATAGTTTAATTAATGTCATTTAATGTTATACTATCCTTGCTCCTTAGTCATTTTAGTCCTTTTAGTCATTTTGAGGTAAAAAAGGGGCATTTAATGAGTGTTATGAATTATTTAGGAAGTGTGAAGGTTTCAAAAGGTTATTTCACATGCCATGTGTCCTCACATGTCTTAATCAATAGCTAGTAATTGAAAGTGGCAGGTGCTTTAGAAGAAAAAGTAGTTTTCTTGGGAAAAAGAATGAATTTAGAACTTGTACAACCCATGGGGAAGTGTTCCATGTGAGATAATAGAATGTAATGTCCCTTTAACTTCCTCAAGCTTAGTTCCACATTTTAAATTCTTTTAAAGTGCCATTTTTATCCCAAAACCATTTTGTTCCTTTTTCATCCTTTTAGGCACATAAAACTAGTCTTTAGGTTTGTGCTTAGTACAGATAGCTAAAGAGGTTTTAGGTCAAATTATTTTAGTAGGTTATATAAAATTATATAGATTAATTTACATAATATGAGTTTGAAGAATTGTGGTCTATGCTTTATAAACCATCCTCATGAAGCTGACTATGGTTTTTTGCCTGCTAATTAAAATACCTTATGGGTTTTGATTTGTTTTGAAAAATTCCATAAAAAAAATTTGTATATTTTTATTACACCCTTATATAATTCTATACAATCTTTTTTATGTTTCAATGTGTTTTGATGGGCAAAGCACCTCAGGTTTGTAAACTAGTCTTATTTGAGAATGATAGGCATGTTTTCACCATTTTTAGAGTTTCATGATTTGTTCATGGTTTCATAGGATATATATGAATTTATTGCCATGTTTTAAATGTCTTATTATATCCTTAATTTACCAATATCATGGTTTTAATCATACTTCATGAAGGTGTAGCCTTAAAACATCATGTACCTAATTTGCTTAAAGACTATCATATACAATCAGTTTTGAGCTATGTAGATTTATAATCATGTCCATGGAGTCATAAGGAGTTTTAAAATGTTTATACATATTTTTTAAGCATATAAAATTGACTATACTTCCACTTGGTGAAATAAAAGGGGATTGTTACAATCATGAGCAACATTTATGCATAGTTTGCCATTAATGCACATCTACAAGTGCTTGGAATAGAATTCTACATTGAATAGGGTGTGTTTACATTTGTTTCAGACCATTTGAGATGTGAGGAGTGAATTTTTATGTATTTAAATTAATATATAATCCATTTTTGGTCAAGGTGATGCATACTACCCAAGTTGTACTCACTGACTGTACATGAAATGCAACCACCTACAAGTGGGATCAAAGAGATGTAAAGGTACCTAAATGGAAAAAATGGGAGCATGGTGAGTAATTTTTAGAGTTATATAATGTATTATTTAGTATTTTAGACCTAATTTGAGGTTTCAAGTTAGAAATTTGAAGTGGAGAAACCTTCAAAACATGAGAATACATGTTCAAGCCCACTTTATCTAAGCTATAAAAATAGAGGTCTAACTCCTTTTTTGTCAGGATCATATAATATAGTAATCAAATGTTTTATGTATCCTATTGTGATAATTTTTTATTATCTATCAATTAAAACAACTTGGAAAAGTTTGGGGTCAAGAGGATTAGTGTAAGTCAACTATTATAAGGTCCAAATATGCCACCTAAACCATTATTTCCAGGTAGTAAATGCTACTGATTTAAACCCTTAAGTCACCATTGGTATAATAGGGATAAAATAGGGAATATTACCATGTTTTTATTTTCCTTATTTATTAAAATACACACTATTTAACATAAATATAATTTTGGGTTGATATATAATGTTCTAGACCCTCATATGCACCTACAATCTATATAAATAACTAAACACCCACCTACAACTGATAGTGATTTAGTTAGTGACTTGTCTAAGTTTTACCATGGAAACTGAATGGTATATATCACTTATTTAACTATGAGGTTGTATTATAAGTTTCATATGACCTCATATTAAGTTTAGAATCTCCAACAAGGTTATTTGCACCTACAGGTAGGGTCTAAATGGCTTCAACATAGTCAACTACCTATGACTAGTCCTGAGAGAATATCAACCTCAAAAGTGATGACATAGCCAATTAGGGTGAGTGAAAAAGTTCATATCATTGGTAAAATATATTATAAGGTTATAAGATAACCGAAGACACTAGAAAACAACACCTACAAGTATGGTGTCAAAGAACAAGAACATAGTCAAGGTAACACTCAGTTTTGACAAGACAATAGTGTTTTGGTGTGAAATTAGCATGAGAATGAGGAAAATGAATCCAAAAACTTATAAAATTATTTAATAAGGTTTTAATAGGTTTAATATATGTATCCAAAACTAAATTCAAGCTAAGAGTGCCTACATGCACCCTCCAAAACAAAAAGTATAGTTTGAAGTCTAAACTAGTGAGATGGAGGGTTGAGCAGTATGAGGTATGTATGAAAGGTTAAGATGATTTATTAGACATATAACACTTTAATATTTATTATGGTGATCTATATGAACTATTGACATTAAATACAATTAGAGATAAAAGACCCTAACCATGCATTACATAGTCCTCATGAGGAAGCCTACACACAGTCATCTTTATAAGGGTTTGTTTTAGGGTTTGGAGAAGTTTTAAGGTCTAATGACCTGATATAAATATTATTTTTTTTGGGATGTCCTTGAAACCTATGTAATCTCTTAAAATTATCAATATTGTTAAATAATGGAGTTCGTTCTATTTTATCTCAGATAGAGGGCACTCCCTTATGAAGTCAAACTAGTAGATTTGGAGAAGGGTGGTAAATATATGGTCTGAGGAGACTTTTGAACCTTGAAATGAGATGTATGAGGTTGTTAAAAATACAAGTAAACATGGAAAAATAATCACAAAGTGATGAAGCTCAATAGAATATCCCAAACAACAAAGGTTACAGTCAAGTCTAAAGGGTAAGATTTTTGTCCTAATGTCCAAATGGGTAATCATTCACACTTTTAGCCTTATATATGAATCTCATCCTATTATATAATTATTTTGGGGTCAAAAAAGAGGTGATAAATCTTTTATAAGTAAAATAAACCCCTGAGAAATCAATTTTTAAGCTCAAAACTCACATAGACATGCAAGAAATAGAAAGAAGAGACCGATAGAAGTTTGATTGTTAACATATTTCATGAGATGTGCATGGATACCAGAGGAGTTAAGAGGATTTTTTGTAGGTCTTAATTTTTTTTTAACTATTTTGAGTTCCCAATGTTAAGTTTTTATGAACAATGCTTAAGAGTGAAAATAGGCCTAAAACCCTTGTAAACCCTAAGTCAAGACCTGATGGAGAAAATTAGGATGGGAAGCTGATATAATGGAATAGTTTATATATAATGATGATTTTAAATGGTATAATACTCTCTCAGTACACTGCTCACCCTATTGGACTATACAAAATTGTATGGATGGGGTGCAAAATAGGGGTTTTCTAACTATTTTATGCATTGTGCAGGTTTTAGGAGGTTCCAAGAGATGAAACCAACTTTAAGATGAATATTTAGACTTTTTATAAATACACATGTTAATTTAAATAATTGAAAAAAAATAAGTGTGCGAAAAATTTCTCTCATCTTAGCGAGTCAAAATTGGCATAGTGGACAAGTTAGTGAGAAGGGAGGAAAACTTCAAGTGGGGTGATTTTAAGGTGTGTTTGATGCTTATAAAGATATTTAGGGTCTTTAAAATTGTCATAAAATCTATCCCATGTATTTTCATGGTAAAATAAATCCTAATTTAAGGCCAAGTGTGCAAGGTGCATGAAAGAGGAGTTTCGTAAAGAGTAGGTGTAGAGTAAAAAATACTCTACGTTCATTCTGATTTTTAGTTGTGCACTGAAAAATTTTATTCCACATACTTTGGTTTAAGACGGTGAAGTTTTGAAATAGAGCATGGGCTCTAATTTCCTTTTGATTCATTTTTCTCTAAGTGTCGAAGTCAGGCAGAAGTTACCAAGTGTCATTGGCTAAGGCACCTTTCACAATTTTTATAAGTTAGTCAAGATGTGCCACGTATATCATAGTAAGTTAGTGGAACACAAAATGTGTTGCCATACATGTTTCATATTGACATCCACATTTCAAATCTCTTTTGAGTGGAAGGTTTCAACAAGCTAAAAGTCAGGATCAGGCAGAGGGCACCAAGTGGCAATCACGGAGTGTTTCAATTTGCTTTTCTAAAAGTGACAAAAGACACCACGTATCTTAGCTGAAGAGATTGGAAGCCACTATGTGTCAACCTCTAAATTTTCTTTATTTTGTTTCACCGATATAGTAAAGATGGTGGTTGGTCTCATGTTTCGTTTTTAAAGCAAGTGGAAGCTGTAAAGTGTCATTATTCGTGTAAATATGAAATGAGGGCCAGCTATTTCTATAATATAAATAAAGTGATGTAGAGACTAGCACATGTCACCTTTCACAGGTTTTTCAAAAGGTGGCTAAAAGCAATGGAGATCACCACATATCCCTAGTTAAGTAAAGCAAAGATTACCATGTGTCCTTTGTTGAGGCAAGCAAAAATTGCCACCTGTCCCTATGCCCTTTTCAAAGTTGCTCGAGTGAGAAATGTTGTGGGTCTTATTTTATATAATTTGTTAAAGTTTTGAAGAAGTGGATTGTGAAAGGAGTCAAAGGCAGAACACTCCAGAGCAAAGACACAAAAGGAGTATAAGTTACATGGAAAGTGTTGTGTGTCTTTGATAAGTGTTGTAGAGCACGCCAAGTGTCATTTTTTGGTGTATCCTAAATAAAGAGAAGGTTTTGAAGAGGAAAAGGGGAATCAACCAATTTTACATTTGAAAGTGGGAAGATTCATGAGTATTGACTTCATCTAATGAACTTGTAGAGAAATAAAACATTTTAAAATCTAAGAAATATCTTCTATTAGAAACTACCAGTTCGGTTAGTTTTCAGTTGGGTTGTTAGATTGAGAGCATGCAAACAATCTAGAAAGAATCCAAGGCTATAAATAGAGGTGCAAAGATCACTAGAAGAGGGAGGGATAACCAAGGAGTAATTTTTTGAGAGAATTATTGTTAAGAGTTTTAGACTTTCGAGAGCTGTGATTAGGAATATCATTTGCCTTTGTTCTATTTTCTTGAGTTGGAAAGTTTATGTAACTGTGCATGTTTCTGTGCCTCTTATGTGACTAGAGAATTAATAAAAAGATTGGATCCTATGCCTTTGTTGATATTTTTTGTGTCATTTCAAAATTATTCTAAGTCGTGTTGTCAAGAGTTTTAGACTTTCTAGAGTTGTGATTAGGAATATCATTTACCTTTGTTCTATTTTCTTGAGTTGGAAATTTTATGTAATTGTGCATGTTTCTGTGCCTCTTATATGATTAGAGAATTAATAAGAAGATTGAATCCAGTGCCTTTATTGATATTTTCTATGTCACTATAAAATTATTCTAAGCTGTGAGCCTCTGTTTCTATTGTTTTCATCTTTTGAATTGATCATGCCTTGTTTGCTCTTAAATGTAATTGAATATACATATAGTTTCAATGTGCTTAGATTTGGGGTTGAATTACATTTAGGCACATTGTGATAGTTAGATTTACTTTCTTTGCATTCATGTTTCTGTTAAAATTCTTATCCCTTTTCCTAGTATATGCTTGATATAAAGAAGAGACCAGTTACTTAAAAATTTGGAGGTTGTTTCAAGTTGCAAGTCCAACATTCTTGAAACTTCCCATTGTTGGTGTTATAAATAAGAATAATTTTAGCCATCAATAGTTTTTGGCACACCCAATGGGACACTATATTGAAGTTTCTTTCAAGATCATATGAACCAGAGAGCTACGATGAGTCAGAGTTGTGGACCGGTAACCAGATTTTAGTCTGCTATAAATCTAGGTATTCTTTTGCCACAATTGGTAACTAGTCCTAAAAGAAGACTCAACCAGTTTATACCAATACAAAGAGTAAATATGGAAGCCCCTATAGCCCCAATAAATTATGTAAGTTGGAACACTATTAGTCCTTTTATTCTCCCAATACCACCAGCCATTTGGGACCCTATCCTAGTGAATGCCCTAAAAGCTCTACCCAAATTTAGTGGGCAAGACTTTAAAACCCCTAAAGAACATCTATAGGATGTATTAGATGTCTGTGCTATACATGTTTATCACATAGAAAAATGTGGCCATAAGATTATTAGTAGATTCTTTTAAAGGGAAAGCTCTAGAATGGTACCGGTCCTTGACCTCAAATACCATATCTACATGGGATCAGCTCGGAGATCTTTTCTTTGAAATATTTGAAGAGAATGGTGATAAGTCTTCTTTATTACAGCAATTGATTACCATCCAAAGGGCACCACAAGAAGAGATGACTGACTTCAATTCTAGATTTCAAAAGACTTGGAAAAGAATCCTTGTTATAGCTAGACCATTACCAGGTATGGCTATAGTGTTTTATCTTAAGGATTTAAATTCAAACATATCTGCTATGATTCAGTCACTTGGAGGTCAGACTCTACCAGAGGCTTATGACTATCTAGTTAGAGTTGAAAATAAATTGATAGATGCTAGAAAGTTGTCTCCAAGGCCTCCCATGCCCATGTTTCTAGATATTTCCTTGCCATTCCCTCAATAATCCCCTAAATCCATAACCCCACCTATGTATATGTACACATATCCTTAAACACCTACTAAAGAAATTGTCCCTACCTAGTCATCTGAGCTGGATGATATCAAGAATATTTTAAGGACATTTTCTAATGATCTGATTAGTATGAAAAAACAATAGAATACTTACCCTAAAACCTACTATCAAGGCTATCAAGGATATATATTTCCATCACATCCAAACCAATATTAGGCTCCTCAAAGGCAAAATAACCCTCAACTAGCAAACCAATTAGTTGCAGTCCCTACACCCTCATAGACTATTCCTCCCAGTTCAAATAGGGAGATTATTCTAGGGCAAAATAATTATGTAGATGGTACCAATGCATAGTGTTTCCCTTGAAATAATACTCATATGTGAAGATATTGTCCCATGGGTAATCTACAATAAAAGGTGGCAGAGCAAAGAAGAATGGATGGACAATTTGCAAGTACTAGTGACAATCAGATCTACCAATCTTTTGGTATGCAAAATTCAGTCTTAATGGCTTAGATGGAAGGGATGCCTTTGAAACAAGAAAAATAAATAGCCCTACAACATGCTTTGTTCTCATGGGTTGAAGATGAAGAATCAATTTTCTTGAACAAAGCTTCCACTTCCAAGAAACCAGTGGTGCAATCAAATTATTATACTAGATCAAAGAGAAGGATGGTGGAACAACTTGAAGTTGTAAATAGTCAAGTCATGGAGAATCCTCCATTTCAATGACAAAGAAATATAGCTGTTAGACAAGAAATGCCTCAGCCAGTGCAGAATCAACTGATTCCTGCACAAATTCAAGAAAAAATAAGATATCCTTATTTTCAAAGAACTCAGACTCTGGGACCAATAAATGTGGTGGATCAATTGAAGAAGACTCTAGCACAATTATCAATATGGGATATATTGGCTATTCCTAAATAGAAGACACTACTACAAGAAGCTCTATAAGGCCAAGCAGTGCTTAGATGTATTGTTATCAAAGAAGGACCTACTGAAAAAGAAAATCTCAAAGACACTGTTCATCTACAAACAACAGCCCTAGTGAATAATGCACCAGAGGTAAGTAAATCCAAACCAGATCCCTTCTATTTAACTTTGATAGTTGGCAAGAAACTGCTGCATAATGCAATGATAGATTCAGGGGCTAATACTATGGTAATGCCTAAGTAGATAGCTGATGCTTTAAAAATAAAATATGAACCACTCACTAAAGGAGTCATGTAGGTAGATGGAAAAGTAGTACAAAAAATAGGGAGAATTAAACAACTCCCATTACAATTATATACTTGTCCTAGTATAATTGTAAATCAAGATGTAGTAGTCATAGATATACCTCTTGTATTTGGCCTATGCTTATCCACAGACTTTACAGCCAAGATAGGAGGATATATGTCCCTTGATTGGTCTCACCTCATTCTAAGAACCAAATGTGGTTCAAAGATGAAGATATTATCTGAGACATTATATAAGGAACACATCACCAATGAACCAATTGCAAAGTTAGAGGAAGCTCATGCTATGATGAATAAAGAGGAAAGGGTTTTTGTTGAGGAGTTAGGTGAATGGATTGAACATGATCAAGAAGAGGAAAATGATCATTTATTAGCTATGATGCATAGTGACCCATATGGAAATTATGACTCCATTGGTCTGGGCACTTATGTCATATTTGAGGAAGATCATAAAATCCCAAATGTTTTAAGGGAAGAAAATTCAAAAGATACCACTTCTATTAATCCTCAGATCTCTCAACATGAATTCCATATTATAAGTGAGAAGTCACAAGTGTATGCCTTAATCTCTGATGAAGAAGAAATATTTTTTTACTTTCTTCTTACTTTGCAAGATGATGTGGAGGAGCATGGACATTTCCTTGGTCATGATTTGAATGATTTGTTTGAAATCATTGGGTCAAGTTATACTATTTTTCAAGAAGGCTGTGAGTTGGTTGCAGATGAACAAGATAACATTGAGACTCAATTACATATGCCAAATTATTGCAAACTTTTAGAATTATCCTTTCGAGAGGTTGGTAATTTTGAAGTCATTAAAGAGGATGATCATGTAATAGAACCTAAGTTTGAGGTAGAAGGAGATAAGACAATAAATGATATATATCAAAGGGCTTCTGTTGATGAGCAAATAGTCATTAATTTATTGATAAGACATGCTAGTATCAAGAATCGACATTTGATAAGCTTCCAAGAACCAAAAGAGTTTATATATGTTGGAAGTAGTTTTGACTCAAACTCACCCAAATGCAGACCAATCAATGTGGCATACAAAGAAAGCAAGTCACCATAGATACATCCAATTCAACCACTTGTCTAGCAACATAAGTCATCTTGTCATGAAGGAGACTTCAGACATTCTTCTTTTGATCTAGGAGGGAGATAAAGGTACTTGGTTAATGTATTATAGCTAGATAGTTTCCCCTTTTTGTATTGCTTTAATTTTACATTTTTGTTTTCCCGCTTTTCTTTTAAATAAGTGTTCTTTGAACACATAGTCAACAGCTCAGAGTTTTTCAAAATTTTCAAAATTTCTCAATACATTGAATATCTTCTAAATCTTTAGAAATCCCTAAGGTACCTTACGCTACCACTTGCATAACGTGTTTATCTCATTATCCCATAAAGATTGAGTAGGATTTTCTAATGGTTATTCAAGTTTAATGCCATTTTGAGACTTGATAGGTCAATAAATACCTCTTAGCAAGAGTTAAAGCTTATAGTTTCTCAAACATTCCTACATCTACGAGAAAATATCCTGCTACTTGCATTTTTGGTTCCTAGTAAACTTGCTTCAGTGAAAGTGTTTCTATTTTGCAAAAGTTCATACTAGTTATCACATAATAGATATAGAGATGGAGGGAGCACAGTCTTCACAACAAGGAGCTAGGATGTATGAATCCCTTGACAAGTTTCTTGCGAGTAAGTCATATGCTTCAGCTCCCGCACAATCATTAAATACCTATCCACGGACCATAATCTCTGAAGTTGGTCAAGCAAATGACCCATTAAAGATAAAATATTATGTAGATGAAGTCATGGACCCAATTCTTCAAAGAGATAGTAGAAAAAATCTTAGAGAAGGGGCACATCAAAGTTGTCTTCAGAGGGCCAGAGTAGGGCAATATGAGACATTTGCCATGAGGATATGGACTTCACAACTTGCACAATTCATTGTCCTAGCTGTACATCCATGCCCTAACTTAGTCTAATTATGCATAGACTTGTTCCATTCACCCTCAAACACCATTCAACAGGGTCCATTCATGGTGCAAATCAGACTGTAGGCTATTAGGGACATGTTAGCCCTATATCACGATAAGACAACTGTGTTTCCCACTATTGCTAAAATGCAAAGAACATGGGAAAACATCAATACTCAGTTGAGGTTCTTAAGATCTAAATTATAAATGGTTGATGATGACACTACTATGCCTACACTCCCTATAGTAAGAGCCCAATTTGCACAAGCTAGCTAAGATGCACTGTCTATGATGGATTTCATCTTCAGCATGAAAGATGATATGGTAGTTTATGGAGAATAAATGGCTATCCTTTTTAGGCTAAAGACCATTGACAAAACTCAAGAGTATAGGCTTGAATTTTTTGAACAAATTGCATACTCAATGGTGGAACAACTGGCCTAGTTCAAATCAAAAGGGGATTTTAGGTACTCTTCTTATTTGTTTCACCTCATGCTATATCAGAACTCTAACCTCTTTGCCCAACATATGCATCTTGATACGTATGACCCAAGTTTCAATTTACAAAGGACCATTCCTATGTCTACATGGACACATATTTTGTCAAAAACTAGTGCCCCATACAAATTTTGGGAACTATTTGTTACCCCTACTTTTTTCACCTCAGCCCCGAACCAGTTATGAATAGACTATTTCCAAGTGTTCCAAACCTATTGGCTAGTTGCCCAATTCCTTGTGACTTCTATTTTAGATCCCACGACACAATTATAAGCGTTCATGGTTTTTGTGGGGAACCAATGTTGCTACCTAAGATTTTGACTCTTAGGTTAGTATTCTTAGAGGTCAACAAGCAGGTATTTATAGTAGATAATGAATACGGATCTAGGAAGAGGAAGAGAAAAATGTATGACCTCCCATGGATGACAACCAGCATGGTATTAGAAGCCATAGACGCTGAGATTGCGATGCTTAGAAAGCTAGCTTTCTTGGGTTTTCTACTAGTCAAAGACAAATGGGTATATGACCCAAAGCTTCTTGGATAAGGACTAATAGGGTTGCAACTAGAATTGCACATGAAGGCCACCCTTTTTGGGAAAATAGGAAAAATCCTAGAGAAGATACTCCTAGATTTTATGTTAAATTAACAATTTGACCCTTCTACAAAATAGACCATGGGAAACCTTCTATGCTAAACAGAGGGATTTTGATCCTAAAGTCAGAATGACTTCTGGCTTAGAAGGGCATTAAAGAATAAAGATTGGGATGCTGAGAAGATAGAAGCCTATTGGAAATATAGGCAAAATTTTTGTCAGATAACTCATTCTTTTGGGAATGTGAACACAGATGAGAGATGGGAAGAACTATGGGATGAGTGCCATCTATCCCCTATATCTAGCCCTGACACAAGCAATTTTCCAACATAGGGTGTAGAGACAGAAGCTAGAGTAGGATCAAGCTAAGAGTCATAGGCCTCAGGGCAAATTGCAGTTGCAATAACTATATTAGTTTGGCCCCAATCTCTCAGTGTCATTGAAAAGAAAAAGAGTGTGGTGATTTCACCACCAAAAGCTTCCCCATTGGCATCAATTATTGAAATTCCTAGTTCTCCACAAGCATCACTGATGGTAGTAGTAGATGTGGAAGGAAAAGAAACATAGCCAAAAATAGAGACACCCAAGAAGTGAAAGAGGGTACAGTTTTAGTTTAATTCAAAAGAGGAGGTAGATACTTCACAATGACAATTACAGAGTACTATGATTACTCAAGTAAGTATTATTCTTCCTTTTCCTTCTCAATATCTTTCTTCTTCTCTTATTGGCATGATGATTCCATCTAGCTAGATGACATCCCCTACCACCTCTACCATTTCCATTTCTCACTTCATCCCATCTATCCCTACTCAAGCTTTAAATTTACCTCAATTTTCCCCTTCTATTCCCAAGAAACTTTCCCGTTAGATTGCCCATAGCCAGTAATTAGCTATTCAATATGGTTTGCCACAGGGACATCCTTTTGTGGGTGGGCACATTGCCTCTCCTTCTACTTCCAAACCCAAGCAGATGCTGCTAGGAAGGCAAGGGAAGCCCAAAGAGAGAAAAAGAGGATCAAGGAAAATAAGGCCTTAGCCACACCACATCTATGATCACAATTTGACCCAATTCAGTAACAACTAACAGTGACTCATTTGTCACCAAATGTAATCAAACCAAGTGAGCAGATGTAGCCGAAAGACTACATGATGAATGTAGTGGCCATAGATATGTCCCTATGTAGGCCACAAGACAAAATTGAGCTACTAACTAAATCCAATTCTGTAGTTACTGAATACTACTTAAAGACATCAAGGAGGCTATAGAAGATGGAGGCCAATTTAGCTAAGGAAAAGGCAAACTATAACAATTTGACTATAAAAATTAATAGAAAAGATAATGAAATAGAGAGTCTAAATAAATAGTTGTAAGATACTATTCCTCTTCAGACTCACCAGGCAGTATAGGCCCAAAATCATTCCTTAAAAGCAAGGCTAATGCAGGTAAAAGATGTAGTGATGACCCTAAGGTGAAAAAAGGTAGCATTGTAAGAAAAATGAGAGGAACACTTGTTATAGGTTACTCAATTGCAACAGAAGCTACTGGTTGAACAAAATAATACCGTGGCTATATAAGCCCAATTTTAAGCAGAGTAACAAAGAGCAGAACAATTAACACTGGAGCTAGCCAATAAGACAAAGAATGTCAAAGTGTTAAGTTTGGTGAAGGAGCTCTTTGAATCAATGTGGAAGAGAATCTCTTTAGAGATTATTTAGCTCAGGCCTTCTCTCACCTTCCTACTAAATGCACAAAAATGTGTGAAAAGGTGGAGAATTCAGTTGCAAACACTCTGGCTAAAATTTCTAGGAGAGTATTGGACTTTGAAACATTGCTACAAAAGCTTTATGATGCAATAGATGGAACATTGTCATTAGCGAGAATTGAGAATAGAATGATTTTTGCTAAGTGAGTGAATGAGGTTCTCAGTTGCAATTCTGTAGCCATTAGTTGTAGAGAGTTCATAGATGTCATGAAAAAAGGGATCAGTGAAATGAAACATCACATTGAAGACCTAGTTCAATTAGGTCTTCCTTATCCATTTCCTGATGACAACATGGTGCTAATGGTTAATGAAATTGAACCTTTTTTGTTGGCCAAATAGAATGATTAGATAGTTTTTAAGGATTTAAGGGCTAATTCATTAGTCCCTGAAGTAGAAGTTATTTTGATTCCTGTTTCCCAGCTCAAATTCAAATTGAAGGCTATAGTTTAGATTTTGCAAAAAATTTCACACAAGGATATTATTAATCTTGATTTAGCTTTTAATGAATTTTAGAATAAGTAGGGGTTATCTAATGATGAATGGTCTACCTATCAAATAACATTACTAAATCTGTAATTTTGAAATTTTGATCTAGTGGGAGTTGTGGTTTCTTTTTGAGTAGGCTCAAAAGTCCCTGGGGTCGCCAATAACTATAGAGTAAAAAATACTCTACATTTCATTCTAATTTTTAGTTGCACACTACAAATTTTTTTCCTACATACTTTGGTTCAAGACGGTGAAGTTTTGAAATAGAGCGCGGGCTATAATTTCCTTTTGATTCATTTTTTTATGTGTCAAATTCAAGCAAAAGCTACCAAGTGTCATCAGCTGAGGCACCTTTCACAATTTTTATAAGTTTGTTGAGACATGCCACATATCTCATAGTAACTCAGCAGAATGTGACAAGTTTTGACATCTACATTTCATATTGACATCTACATTTCAAATCTCTTTTGAGTAGAAAGTTTCAACAAGCTAAGAGTCAAGATTAGGCAGAGGGTGCCAAGTGGCAATCGTAGAAGGTTTTAATTTTCTTTTCTAAAAGTGATGGAAGACACCATGTATCTTAGCTGAAGAGATTAGAAGCCACCATGTGTCAACCTCTAAATTTTCTTCATTTTGTTTCACCGATATAGTAAAGACTATGATGGGTCTTAGGTTTTATTTCTAAAGCAAGCGAAAGTCACCAAGTGTCGCTATCCATGTAAATATGAAATGAGGCCCGACTATTTCTATAATATAAACAAAGTGATGTGGAGACCAACACGTGTCATCTTTTATAGGTTTTTAAAAAGGTGGATAAAAATAGTGGAGATCACCACATATCCCTAGTTAATTAAAGTAGAGATTACCACATGTCCTTTGTTGAAGCAAGCAAAAATTGCCACTTATCCCTATGCCATTTTTAAAGTTACTCGGGTGAGAAATGTTGTGGGTCTTATTTTATATAAGTTGTTAAAGTTTTGAAGAAGAAGATTGTGATAGGTGTCAAAGGCAGAACACTGCTGAGCAAAGACACAAAAGGAGTATAAGTTATGCAGAAAGTGGCACGTGTCTTCGGTAAGTGCTATGAAACACACCAAGTGACATTTTCCAATGTATCCTAAATAAAGAGAAGGTTTTCAAGAGGAAAAGTGGAATCAACCAGGTGTCTTCTCCTATTTGAAAGTGGGAAGAGTCCTAAGTATTCACTTTAGCCAATGAACTTGTATAGAAACAAAATGTTTTAGAATTTAAGAAATATCTTATGTTAGACACTTCCAATTTGGTTAGTTTTAGTTGGGCTATTAGATTGAGAACATGCAGATAATATGGAAGGAATCCAAGGCTATAAATAGGGGTGTAGAGATCACTAGAAGAGGGAGGGATAACAAAGGATAATTTTTTAAGATAATTATTGTCAAGAGTTTTAGACTTTCTAGAGCTATGATTAGGAATATCATTTGCCTTTGTTCTATTTTCTTGAGTTGGAAAGTTTATGTAACTGTGCATGTTTCTATGCCTCTTATGTGACTAGAGAATTAATAAGATATTGGATCATGTGCCTCTATTGATATTTTCTATGTCATTGCAAAATTAGTCTAAGTTGTGTTGTCAAGAGTTTTAGACTTTCTAGAGCTGTGATTAAAAATATCATTTGCCTTTGTTCTATTTTCTTGATTTGGAAAGTTTATGTAACTATGCATGTTTTTGTTCCTCTTATGTGACTGGAGAATTAATAAGAAGATTGAATCCAGTGCTTTTGTTGATATTTTTTGTGTCACTGCAAAAGTAGTCTAAGCTGTGAGCCTCTATTTCTATTATTTTCATCTTTTACATTGATCATGCCTTGTTTGCTCTTAAATGTAATTGAATCTTACATATAGTTTCACTGTGCTCAGATTAAGGGTTGAATTACATTCAGGTGCATCGCCATAGTTAAATTTTCTTTCTTTGCATTTCTATTTTTGTTAAAATTCCTATCCCTTTTCCCAGTATATGCTTGATATAAAGAAGAGACTAGCTTCTTAAAAATATGGAGGTTGTTTCAAGATGCAAGTCCCACATTCTTGAAACTTCCCATTGTTGGTGTTAGAAATAAGCACAATTTTAACCATCAACAATAGGTAGTGATAGTTCCTTTCCAAATGATTCCAGATGACCAAGATTACAACCAATATATGGAGAGGTATGTTTGAAATAATTCCCTCTCATTCCAATCATTATACCTATCCCTATTCATTTTTGGGACTTTCAAATAGGTCTAAATCATGAATGTGGTTTTTTGAGCTAGAATGAGGAGTTTCATGCCAATTTTCATGAGTTTTATGACTTGTAATTTATGAAATTTAATGGTTTATCCTGAATCATTTTCTCATTCATAATTAATTGATTTTATCAACTTTAAAAGTGTCCTTATGACCCTTAGACTTCTCTCTTCTCCTCCCTTTCTCAATTTCTATAAGAACTAACCATTTTAGCAATTATAACTTATGATCCACCTAAGTATGATGAAGCTCTACTCATTTGCATACCTTTTGATCAATAAGAATACTTATTTTTTAACTATTCAAGAATATTAATTGTGTTTTACTTTAATTTTGGATCTTGATTATTAAAGAGTATGGATTCCTTAACATGTTGTCTCATTATTTTATCATGTTTGTAGTTTAAAAGCTTCTTTTTATAGGACATGTGAAGTTTTCTAAGAAATGTCAAGGATTGAGTGAGTTATTCTATTCACTATTTCCATTAAATGACTATTTTCTAGTCCTCCTATCTTTTCACATTCATCCACAACCTCATAATGCAACATTGATGTGAAAAGATGCATATTGAAGGAGTGTATGTTTGGTTAGTCCTTTGTTCTCATGTGTAACAAGTTGTTTCTTGGAAGTCATCATATTATTTGGTGTATCACCTTCCTTATAATAGTTTGCTTTCAATAGCTCTCTCCCTTTCCCCCTCCCCCCCTCCCACCCATAGTTTAGATGTAGTTGTGATCTAAATAGGTACATTAAGGAAGGTATCCCTATATTGAGATTCACCTCATCCTTAGGCTACCCAAAAGCCTCAACGTGTTTCCATTATGCCACTTGGATGAAGAGATTTGAGACATCTCCTCAAATGGTGTAAATCCAAGTGATAACATTCATATAAGTTCACATCTATGTGAAATTTGTGAATCATGTTGTTTATAGACAAGTCTACTAGAAGGAAAAGGTCATTTATTATGGAATGCAATAGAGAGGACACCTATAGTATACACTTGTACAAATTTAATTAGATAAGACTGACTAACATGGTGCCTCGAATCTTATAAAAAGTGCATTGTCAATTGGAAAAAAAGAGAGAGAGCTCTTAGAACCAAATTACTTTGTAAACTTTGAGCAATTAATATAAACAAGGAATTATAAAAAGTCTATCCATATTTGCTTGTGTTAAGTTATATATATTTTCTCTATCAATTGGTTGTTTTCACTTTCAAGTTTAATGGTTCCTACAGATTTTGGATGTGTATCTTGATTATAGAGTTGATAATTTGTGCCAATTCTAGATTAGTTGAAAGTTCTTAGGCTTATTTGATTTTTTGCACTTCTTTTACATTTGGGATATTGTTGATTTCTTGTAAGAGTGAATCTTTAAAATAATCTTGGTTCTTATTTGCATCATTTCATACCTTCCTTAGAATCTTGCCTAATGTATGATGTGATTTGGGCTTAAGCTATATCTCTTCATGCATTGGTTACATGCATGTTTAGATGATATTTAAACTTTATCATAATGTTTGTGACCAATACCAACAACATCTTTCTTTTTTTCCCTACCATTCCTTTTGATTATTTTCTTAATCAAATCACTTTAGCTTAATTTCCATTGTAAATATCCATCTTAGATTCATTATTAGATATTTCTTGATCATAATTCACCATCCTTAGTATAGTATATTGTATATTTTACATAGATTTTCTATTTGACCATGGTGGCTCCCAACCAACAAATAATATAAATATTGTGAAATGATCACTTGTTCTACCTCTATTCCATTAAAGATAATAGGATTATCATAACCTGCAACTCATGCACTTAATTCTTAGTAATTATAAAATGAGAAGTGTTTCTTAAACACTCTAATAACCTATGCTACACATTTAGGCATCAATACGAGGAGCTTAATTTACAGTAGAAGGATGGCATAGTTAGATCTTTATGAATTTGAAAAATCTCTGTTGATTCTAGTGTGTTTTGATCAAATATTGGTGTATTCTTTACATAGGTGTGCTTCCTTTAGCATATTTTTATAAAGATCAATGATATTTATGGTCATAGACCAATCTTTGTGCTTCCTTTAGACAAAGATAGATATTATTTATAAATCCATGGACATTCATGTAAAAGTAGTCCATGCTTTGTGTATTTCCCATGTTTAGGTTAGTAATAGCAATTTTGTACAAAGATTGACTAGGTCTTTACAAATTTGAGTTTATTTAAACTTAAAGGTGTAAATATACCTCTCATTCATCAATCTAGATGTATATTTGAACTTATTTAGTTAAAGATAGATGTGATTTACATATATTTGTGAAAATTTGGCTTAATGTGAAAAATTAATCATTGTTCTTTGAAAATGTTGGTTTGATATTTCATATTTTAAATAGGTTTCAAGGTCACAAGATAAAATTGCCTAAGGTCAGGCTTAAGTGAGAAAAATTACAAAGTCTCAAACACTTCACTAGTTTGAGATACTCATGTGTCTAAGGTATGAATTGGCTAGGTTGTTCTCCAATTAGCATGTCAGGTATTCTGCATGATTTACCAAGAAATCCTAAAAAGGTATTTTCCTTATTTCAATCCTAATGATGTTATCATGGTTGAAGATCACATTAAAAGTTTCAAAGCTTATTTAAGACTTTTATGTGTTGTTCATGAAGATGTAGAATGTAGATTTCTTCCCTTTTACTTTCAAAGATGCTACATATGAATGGTTTCTCAACCTTCTAAAGGATTGCATAGTTAGTTGGGATGATTTTAATAAAATATTTATTGATCAATTTGGTAAAATAATTAATACATGCATTTTATATCATAAATTCACCACTATTAAGAGGGATGGTAGTGATACCATTAGAGCCTTCAATGATATATTCCAAAAGTTATATAGTAAAACCATAACTCCTTATAGACCTAATGAGGCTTTAACATTAGAGATTTATAAGGATGCTTTGGATCCTATGACTTTCATGTTTTTCAAGAGGTATACTTATGTCATAAACACTTTAACATTGGATTATACTAAAGATGTAATAATCAATGATCAAATACAACCTCAAGGTCAACCTGCATATAAGATTCCCAATATCAACCCCAATCTCTTAGCATTAAATATCAGTCTTAATGCCAATCATAATGCATCTACCTTCAATTAGATATCAGTCCTGAACCAATTACCCTTAAACCATGCCTATTCTAGCCAAAATATGGGGTTCTTCAATAATGATACAAATGGATTTCATCCATAAGCACCAAATAATGAGGATGAATCCATACTTAAGATGGTTCAAAGATTAAACACTAATTTCCTTCAATTGTAGAAGAAAGTCGGCAATACTAGGGAAGGATTTAATGGAAACTATTATTCTCAAAGGTTTGAAAGGCCTTCAAATGGATTTGATGGGAATAACAATAATAATTCATCTAAGGACATACATGACATGAGTTTCTATGATATAGATTTAGTTGATCATTGTAATGTTTTTGAAGCCTGTGAAATTATGCCTAATAAAGATAATATTTAATGGACATCTAGTTTTTCAATGATGTCTCAAGGTTTCATGTTAAAGGATTTTGATTTTCCATTTGAAGATGAAGATGAAGATGAGCCAATTGAAGAAGTAGAATCTGAGATGATTCATATTCCTAAAGATGTAAAAGAGATTATAATTAAAGACCAAAAAGACATCATCATTAGAACATATATAGATGATGAGGAAGAATTTATAGAAATGGATATGGATCAAGTACAAGATGATCTTTCTTCAGAAGGTACCTAGAAAGACAACCCACATAGATTTATTTATAAAATGGGTAATACTCCTAAAGAAGATGATCACTAGTAGAAGTCAAACCATGTTTTCTTAAATGGGATTAAAGACATACAGATGGTAGATGATGGGATAGAAAATCACATGGATGCTTCACCTAAGGAGTTCACCAATGATCTAGAGTTCCCATAGGATGATATTATTTTGGAGGTCTTAAACCAAGATAAGTTGGATCTTGATTAGATAGAATAACTACCTTTCTTCATGGAAGATGAAGATGAGGTGGGTGAAATAGATCAAGAATTGTCATATGACCATTAAGAGGTCATAAGTATGGGATTAATATGTCTATGATGATAATATTCTAGATGAGCATCATTCAATTGATCAAGATGAAGAATCCTTTTAGGATAACCTAGAATATTTTTGTGCAAAGATAGGTAGTCCATGTCCACCTTAGAAAGAACCTAATAAAGACATTATTATAAGGATACTAGCTGATCTACACTTATTGGGTGAAGATTATATAATCCACTATCTATTTATGGATGAAGTAGAGCTAGCACTCCTGCTAAAAAGTAGAATAATTTATGAGGAAGATGATTTGGTTTTAAAACCATATATTCAATATATGTACCTAAGAACTCTAATAGGAGACCAAGACATATCACCTAGAAGACATAAGCATACAAGTTCTCTTATCCACAAGAAGAGGCTACTAAATGGAGGTAATCATGGTTAAAGTTTCTGTAGTACAATAAATAATTTTCCATTTTATCTAGGAGGTAAGTAATTTGTGTGGTTAGTATAGGGATTAGTTTAGTTTCATTCTTGTTGTTTATTTCTTGCTTTTTTGTTTCCTATCCCGTGATTGTATATACTACATGTCTATATTTGTTTGTTTTCTCTTGATTTGTTCCTTAAATTTAAATAAGTCCATTTGGATAATTCTCAGCTCAAGTTTTATCTAGTTACTCAAGAAACTTCATAGTTTAGAAATTTAGGTATGACTTTTCAACATTGGTTGATGATGGATTGTTGCAATATGAGCCTAATATTGTAGTTTAGAGAAAATAGAGAAGACTGATGGATGAGTTAATTAATTGATATTCTAAACATTGTTTTGATCTAATCTTGGTTTTAATAAGAATTACATGTGTAGGATGAAAGCTTAAACTATTAGGACATAGTCATGCTTGCACTTAGAAAATATTAATTTCCTAGGACAAATTTCATAACCAATGATGATTTTCTAAAAATCAATCACTTGACCAAATATCTAAAATTGGCTAGCGTAGTTCCCAACCTTTGCTAGAAATTCAAAATGACTTGAAAAAGTCCAAAAATAAGACCCTTATTTCAGAATTCTAAGACCTTTCTAAATAGAGGTGATTCTAGTAATATTTAGGTACTTTTTGTCAAGGCTTCTTTTCCTGGCTAAGTTTCCCTTCAGCCTTTTTGAAAGTACCCTTCATGTTTTCTAAATTACCCTTCACCTTAATAGACTTATCCTTTGGATTTTTATAATTGACCCTTTGGGCTTTTTATTTTAGACATTTTGTCCAATGCAAAAAATTTGAAGAATGTTTCCTACGATAAATTGTCCATCATTATTTTGAAAGTGGCCTTTGCCTTCATAGAATTATACTTCATACTTTTTTTTTAGGCCAATTATTATTTGGGAATTTTTAAAGTACCCTTCAATTTTTTTTTGAATTTCCCTTCAGAACTTTTATTCTGCAAGAATTTTCCCTTTAGGGTAAATGTGTCAGACATTTTGTTTGAGACAATTTCCCCTAAAGAATGATCCTTTATAAATTTTTAAAGTGTCCTTCAAATTCTTGAAAGTGATCTTTGGATTTTTTAAAGTTCCCTTCAATATTTTTTTGAAGGACACATACCATTCATATATTTTGGAATGACCCTTCAGACTTTGTCATTAGATATTTTGTCTAATGCAAAAAGCTTGAAACAATGATACCAAGGGAACATACCCATCAACCTTTATGAAATTTACCCTTTGAAAGTTTAAAAATGGACACTTGCCCTCCGATATTACCCTTCAGACTTTTTGGAATGGCCCCTTGCCCTCCAAACTTACCATTTAGACCTTTTGAAAATGCCCTTTGGGACTTTTGTCCTAGGCAAATGCCCTACTAAGTGACTCTTCGAGAGGATCATTTTGGACATTTTTTCAAAAACATTTCCCCCAATACCACATCAAAAAAAAAATGCCTGAATCAATCCAAGTTCCTTATACATATATGTGCTAAGTCATTTTCCATGGGGTCCCTTTTATTATGTTTTGAGTTTGGTCTAAACTTTAGCCTATATTTTTAATCATTTTTATTAACATGAATAAAACCTTGGGCAAAAACAATAGTCCTAAGAATTATATATATTCTTGAGCTTACATAATTTTTTTTGAATTACAGGAACTAATCATGTTCAACTACATGGATCAATATCAACATCTCAAATGTAATCAGATGGGGATGATCAAATAGAAACAAATAAATATTAAAAATTCAAGGCATGGTTGATAGTTTAAAGCCCAATCAAGTTCTAGATGATCAATGGTATGTATTATAATGTACATATCTAATCGATGGAGTGTAACAAGAAAAGAATTCAATAGAGTTATATTAAACCTTGAGAAATTTCTATAAATAAATGATATGTATTTACTCACCCAATCAAGATCTAATGGTGCAAGGAAAAAAAAATCAGTGAAGCTTAGAAGGATTGAATGACTACCAAGTGGCATAACCTTGAGGCCAAATAAATATTATGGCCAATGGAATTCAAATATTGTGATTGAGATCAATGAGCAACATTAATCCATGCAAAATAATCTAATGATACAAGATAAAATTAGATTTTAAAAGGGAAATGATCATGTTTTTGAACATTAGTGAGTATTTTTTATATGAGAGTGCCACAAGGATGCCACATAGGTTCTACAACAATAACACATAAGCATAAAATCAATAGGAACTAAAGATCCAATGGACTATTGGTGATAAATTTAATAAAAGTTCATATCCATGTGAAATTTGTGAAGTAGATTATCTATAGAACAATCTATTAGAAGTAAAAGGTCAATTGTTCTAGAATGCAAGAAAGAAGACACCTATCTTATACACTTGTACAAATTTAATTTGATGATACTGATAGACATGTTGTCTAGTATCTTATAAAGGGAATATTGTTAATTATCAAAGTAAAGGGAGTTCTTAGAACCACATTACTTTGTAAACTTTAAGCAATTAATATAAGCAAGGAATTATGAAAAGTCTATCCATATTTTCTTATGTTAAGTTGTATATGGTTTCTCTCTTATTTTTTTGGTTTCACTTTTAGATTTGACTGGTTCCTATGGATTCTGGATGTTTATCTTGAACGCAAAGTTGCTAATTTGTGTCAATGCTAGATTAGTTGAAAGTTTTTAGGCTTTTTTTAATTTTTGCACTTCTTTTGCATTTGAGATAATGCTATTTGCTTATAGGAGTGAATATTTAAAGTGATCTTGGTTCCTATTTATATCATTTCATACCTTCTTTAGAATCTTTCTAGATGTATGTTGTTGTTTCTATGCAAAAATTGCTTTCTACATTCAAAAGAAGAAATAAGAAACTAAGGAAATGGTTAAGGTTAGAAGTACCTGATAAAGTCGTGCGCACTGAAATCAGACGTTGGAAGATTATCCTCTTTGGCTGTGGAGGAATGACACCTGTGAAAAAGAGACTAAAACACGGGAAGACGTTAGTCAAAGATATGGTGGGTTGTCAAGCGAACGCCCGATCCCAAAAGTACGAAGACTCCCTAGAAGGATATCAACCCACTAATAAAAAATAGTAGAAAATTGGACGAAAGTAGATGATAATGACAGAAAAATAAAGAGCGTACCTGATAAGCAGCACTATTCTGCACAGTCATCGGCGTCGGTCTCTGTGGTGCCGGCGTCGGTTAGGAAGGTGCCGACGTCGGTTAAGGTGCCGTCGTCGGTCGGGGTAGTGACCGGCGTCGGTAGGGGCAGGTTCTGGGAAAGTCTGGACAGGTTCAGGACAGGGCTGAACAGAGTCGGGATAGGGCTGAACAGAGTCGGGACAGGGTCTGATGAGGTCAGGGTAGGGTTTTGGACAGAGTCGGGACAGGGTCTGGGAGAGTCAGGACAGGGTCTGAGAGAGTCTGGGGGAGTCGGGACAGAGGCAGGGATAACAGAACTGATAAATAATAACTGAGAAAGAAATGAAATAAACAGAATAATACTTACCTGGTAGAAGTCACGATGAAAGCCATGGTGTGCAGATTAGTTGATGTCGTAGTGTTGATGATTGCTCAGAGTTCGCAGGTTGATGGAGGAATTCGCAGGTTGGTTGCTCAGCATTTTTGAATAGCGTTCGGGGATCCTGGCTCAAATGGCTGGCAGAGGTTGATGAAGGCGGGGGACGGGGATGGTTCCAGAAACAGTTCGTCAACCGTTTCGGGAAACCGAATGGTAACCGATAACGGACCAGGGGAAGGTGACCGACGTCAGCAGGATTCCCGACGTCGGCCGATAGGTGATCAACGTCGGCGACATCAGTCGGGTAAAGACTAACGTCGGCAGATGCATAATGGGTATAGAGTCTAGTTTTAGCTCTGTGCTCATCTTTACATGCTGCCAGGGTCAAGGTTGGTGAAACAAGTGATCGACAAGGGTTCAATAGGCGAAGAAGAATAAGACGGGGAAGGACCAGGGGAGTCAACACGATTTTGGTGTCTACATTTGCCCCTTTTTGTCTTGTTGGTTGTTCTGGACGAACTACAAGACAAAAATAGGAGTGAGTGCCCCAGGTGAGGGATAAGGTTGATTTCGTCTTGTTGGTTGTTCGAATGAACTGTAAGACAAAATAGGAAGCAAAATGCCCCGAGTAAGGATGAGGTATTCCCCCTCAAAGCAGGAGTCGAGGGAAGGGAACCGGGAATCGGGTGCTGATTTGATAAAGAGCGGATGAAAAAGGGGTGAGGGTGAACGCTGCAAAGGTCGTGATTGCGCGCATACCACTGCACGAGATGGTCAGGCCAAAGTGTCACAGGTCAAGGGTCGAGGAGTGCCAAAATTGAAGTAACCGGGCCCCAGCATTTAGTCATCTGCTGATCGGGTCACTCAATCTAAGCTGAAGCTCCAAATGGGTCATCGCGTTCCAGGTATCCCGGGCTCAGGAAGTGCTCCTAGAAATGCAAAAAAGTCACAAGTAGTGCAGATCAACCGGTGTGTGATCCTATACTTGTGAGGGTCCAAAAAGGTCTGCGCACAATTCTGCTAACCAGTCATGAGGTAGCATACATGCAAAAACAACCAAGGCAACAACGTCTTGGAAGTGGTCGAGGTCAGAGGAGATAGGCATGATCTCCAATGGTTGGTGGTCGATGGATGGATGAACGAAAGGATGTGGCCGAGCTAACTCCAGAAGACCCCATGTCAACTGAGTGCTGCCTACATAGCCCTGGTGATAGGGCCTCAGGCCGATGTAGTTCTCCCTAGAAGGGAGGAAGGGTCAAAGGGATGGTGAGGAAAAAAAAAAGATGTTGCAGCCTTTTCCAAATGGTGTATTCTGCAACATTGGTTGAGGGGTTTTTCATCCCTAGCAATATTCCATATGCGTGATGGATGTATGCTAAAAATGAATTGAGATCTATTTATGCTTCAGCAAGTATTGGTTTATGCTTAACATAAATTGGGTCGAGTCGATAGTTTCCATGTGTATTGGTGTCCATAGAAACTAGGGGGAACAGGGTAGGTCATGTTGATGGTCTGAAAAGAGAGTTGAGCTGAGTTGATCGACAAGTGATGAAGGTGAATGTGACCAAAGTGCAGAAGAAGTGAAAAACATATTGCTCTTTCATTGACAAGGACCAAAAAGGAAGCATAGATACGGGGTTATGAGAACCAAGAGCCCCATTCATGCGTGACGTTATTGACCGTGGTTATGTTAGAGCGGTAATCGAATCACTTAGACATTAAAGTGAGCTCGAAGTCCCTTGAGTAGGTGATAGGAGGAGGAAGGAAGGGTAACCCATTTTAAGAGCAGAGATAACTTTGCCCCTTTTTATAGGAGACCCTGAGACAACTATAAGTTAAGTCCGTGACTCGTTTTGTTTTTGTTTTTTGTTTTTTTTTTTTTTTTTGTTTTTTTTTGGCGCAGACTGATCAATGCGGGAAGCCTGCATAGAGATGTCGTTTGTTTGGTGGTCAGGTTGTGAAGCTAATCAATGCGGGAAGCTTCTAAAATAATGCTGTTTATTGCCAGAGTAGTCATAGCCATCCTTCGAGGGAGTGGTCTAGATTTTTGTTTAATAAAAGGGCTTTTGAATAGCTGTCCTTCGAGGGAGCAGTCTATTTATTACAGCAATGATAGTACAGCTGTCCTTCGAGGGAGCAGTCTGTTTTTTTTTTTTTTTTTTGATTTTGATATTGATATAGTGACCATGGATATGTTTTGACATCTTGATTTGTTTTGACAGAAATGTGAGTCATGGACAAGATTATAGAAGGTCAAGGACTCCCTTTTATGAGGACAAAGCATCCATACCGCATAAAAGGGTTATAGGAATTGTTAAGAGGATAAGGGTTGAAAGGAAAGAGGACTAAGAGGACAGGGATTGCTCAAGGGATGAGCTCAAGTTAAGTGTCAAGTAGATGAATACTCGACTAGCAGTAGAATGGTCGCAGATGCAACGCATTAAGAGGCTCAGGTTCTGGGCGTCCATCAAGAGAAGACAAACGATAAGTCCCTAATCCATACTTGTGCGTGATAATAAAAGGTCCGAGCCAATTAGGAGCAAACTTGCCTCATTTACTTCGCTCCATATTGGTCACATGTTGATTGATGAGTGGATGTGAAGTTGACTGATATGGTCGTTGATTGATCGAGACTGGTTGAATGTGTGGATAAAAAGGTTGGTCAATGTTTGGTTGAGATTTGGTCATTTGATAGTTGGTTAATGGTTGGTCAAAGGTTGATTGGTTGGTATTTGGTCTTTGGTTGGGTCGAATGTTTGGTTGAGGTCGGGTTAAATGTTTGGTTGCTAGTTTGGTTGAGGTTAAGTTGAAAGAGTGATTGATATGTGGTCGAGACTGTGTTGAAAAATTGGTCGAGGTTCGGGTGAAGGTTGAATTCCCCCAGCAGCTAGGGAGAATGTTTGATGGATTGGTTAAGGTCGGTTGAGGTTTAGTGGTCAGATGGACTGTGTTGATGTCGAATAAGGGGGTTAAAGGCGACAAAGGAACCAGAACTTGGTGTAGAGATCCCGATTTAGGTGACGAGGTTGGAGAGGTATGAGTTGGTGTTGATGATTTGTGGGAGGGAAGGTCAAGAGGATCCTTGATGAGAAGGGAATCCTTTCTCTGTTGGTGACGAATGAGAGCTTTAAGAGCGCAACAACGCTCAGTGTCATGTCCCGGAGTATGATGATAGTGACAGTATTTAGAGTTGTCAAACCAAGAGGGTCTTGATCTGAGAGTTGATGAGAAGGGCAGTGTTGAAGGCTTGATAACGTGGTCAAGAAGAGAGGTGTCATTCCCTAGACATTGGCGAATGGCGACCTTGAGGGCACAACAATGTTCCGTGTCGTGTCCAGGTGTGCGATGATACGCACAGATACGAGTGTTGTCGAACCAAGGTGGTTTAGGTCCGAGAGAATGATATGGTTTGAGAGGCGGAAGGTTGAGACGAGATGACTGCAACAAGTGCCGTAACAGCAAGGTATAAGAACCTGCTAACGGGTCTGGATATTTTATTGCAGTGAGGGTTGATGACATTGGTTTGAGAGGTGTAAGAGACGTTGGTTGATGATTTAGAGAAGATATATGTTTGACAGGTTGATAGAGTAATGGAGGCGATGTGCCTCTGTGAAGGATGGGAGTAGGAAGCACTCCAATTAAAGTGGACGGATGCGGGCCCAAGATTGAAGGTAATGACGAAGGTGGGGGAGGAGTCCTCCGATGTGGTCTAATGGTCTTCGTGGGTTTGAGTCGAGGGCCACTATTGTGCGAGGCGAGGTTAGATACGGGTCTGGGTTTAGATGTGGACGGAGGTGAGTGAGATGTAACAATCTCAGGCAAAGGACAAGAGGAAACCGTGACTGGGTCTTCCTCAATCGAAATGGGTGAAGAGACAGGGTCTTCTCTTGGTGGAGAAGAAATAGGAGAGGGTGGCTCCTCAAGTGGGCAGATGGTAGGGGTGATCGTGCCTTCTGCTTGTGCTTGAGGAGTAGGCGAGGTAAGGTCTTTGGATGAAGGTAGGGCTAATGGCGTAGGTGTGGTTAAGGCGTCCTCCAGTATAGGAGAAATAGATGGAGGACTAATAGGAGAAGAGGGTTCTTCATCCTGTGAAGAAGGTTGGTCAGGGACAAGAGGTAAGATAGTGTTAACGGTGTGTATATGGTCTTGAGGGTCATTGATCATGGTTTGGACGTTGTCTTGAGTAGGCGAGTGATTAGGAAAAGGTTGTTTGAAGATGTTGAGGTTTTGGTTGGGCGGTGCGTTCGGGCTATCCAAGATAAGATCGCCCTTGTCGAGCATGTCCTGGATGAGGTTTTTAAAAGTTTGACAGTGATCCGTATCATGGCCTTTGACACGGTGATAGTTACAAAAGTGATTCTCCCTGTACCATGCAGGGATAGGTGTTGAGGGGTCAAATTGATGTGGTCGGATTGAAGGGAGATTGAGGACCCCCTGCTTGACGAGTTTATCCAAGATAGAGGCATATGACTCTCCAATTGGAGTGAATTGACGCTGTATGGATTGACGTTGAAAATGTTTATTGATGTAGTCTAATGTTGAAGATGCTGGTCGGTTGGTTATTGTTGAAGATGATGGTCTAGAGGTGATAGTGTTCGCCGACTCCTTAGATTGAGAGTGGGCAGAAGAAGGTCTGGAAGAAGAATGGTCATTGGTTCTTGTGTTAGTGTTACACAATTTGACCTTATCTTCTTCAATAGCGCAGAGTTCAAGCTTTCGGGCCATGGTGAAGGCCTCGTCGAAAGTGTGGAATGTTTGAACCCGCAAGGTGGATGAGATGTGACTGACACATGCTCGAGAAAAGAGCTCAATGAGCTCGGGTTGAGGCAAGGAGAAGGAGAGCTGGTTGATCAAGTCTCTCCAATGGGCGACAAAATCAACTACTGATTCGTCGTCAAATTGCCTAATGGAGTAAAGGTCTGTGATCGAGACTTGTTTAGTGATATTGATTGAGAAATGGTCAACGAATAATTGAGTGAGTTAAATGAAGGAAAAGATAGAATGTCTGGCAAGGGAGCTATACCAGTCAAGGGCAGGGCCAGAAAGAGACATGGGAAACGTGCGTAAAAGTAACGCATCATCGTGGGCAAAAAGATAGCAGGCATGTCTGAATGCCCGTAGATGTTGTTGTGGGTCTTCCTTACTCTGAAAGCGAGTAAATTTAGGAAGCTCCCAATGGTTGGGGTATGGTCGGATAGGGACGGAAGGATGAATGGGCTCGCTATAAATCTGGTCATATGAAGAGATATTATTTGAACCGGAGATAGAAGCTTCGAGACTGGACATTTTATCCATCAGCATCTTGATGACGTCTACTGATGGATTGGTGGACGGAGCGCCCCTAAGGTTGTAAGGCGCTTGAAAGAGGCTAGAAGAGGTATACGACGTAGTCGGTTGTACCAGTAAGGGTGCAACATATGGATGACAAGTCGCAGGGGCAGAAGTAGAGGTTAAGGGTGGTTGCGTCATGAAGGTCGAAG
Source organism: Torreya grandis (assembly GCA_037957365.1). Taxonomy (NCBI): domain Eukaryota; kingdom Viridiplantae; phylum Streptophyta; class Pinopsida; order Cupressales; family Taxaceae; genus Torreya; species Torreya grandis. The sequence goes on along the minus strand of JARHVA010009936.1, from coordinate 118,733 downwards.
GTATAGGTTGACTAGGCACCGCCAAAGGTGGTTGAATAGCGGCACTGGTAGAGGGATAGGTTGGCACTCCTATATTTGTGGGCGCAAGAGTGTAAGGGGTCGAGGCAATCAAGTTCTGATACGATGTAGAACTTGGTTGATTTGTAGATGATTGAGGGGGTAACGAAACCCCGATGGAGGTCGGTCTAAAAATAGACGAAGAGGCCAAACTTTTTGTATTGGCCATGGTTGAGTTAACGGTTGAGGTGAAAGGTTGAGTCAAAAAGGGTTGGGTGGCGAATGGTGTCGATGTCGTCGCCATGTCACCTGAAAGGTCTCGCGTTGGATTTCTCGCGAGATAGTTATGGAGGGCTGCAGTATTGAGGTCCAAGAATTTTTTAAAATCTTGGTCCCCTTCAGGGATGATGGGAAGTTGAGTCGGGGTCAGGGTCGGTCCTGTAGGAGTTCTTTCAGTCTCCGAGTGGAACTCCATGATAGGACGGTTTAGAGATGGGGTAGACGAAAGCAGTTGATGGTCAGAATGGTAAAAAAGGGCCTTGGTTTGACTGTGTGTCAAAACCATAAAAGGCGAGAGAGAACGTCCTTACACACTCAAACAAGCAGATAAAAACTAAAAAGATGAAGACACAAGCAGATCCTAAAACTCTAGAAGTAAAATTTTTTAGGATTATAGTGGCTTATGCCTTAGAGTGTGTGTTTGGGGAGGATTGGCTTTGTGAGTCGGGTCCTAGAAGAAGTCTATGGATAGTTTTGGGTTTTGTTATGGTGCTCAAGAAGTCTGTGTTAGGGTCTGGTACGTGGCCTGGTGCTAAGGAGCAAGCTCCCCTCACTTCATGATTCCAGTGGTTAGCTGGTTTCGCTTAGCCAAGATATACCTCGCCTAGAGATTATACTCCGCCAGAGAACGGAGTGGGCTTCCCCCTTGGTGATGAAATCCAAGTAGGGTCACCGGGACGGGTAAGGTATCCGCTGGGGGATGAAATCCCAGTCGGGCCTTGTCTCAGGTAAGTTAAAATGTTTATTTTGTGCAGGTGGTTTGGTCGTGTAACATGAAGTGATCTAGATTAATTCAATATGCGGTTTAATTACTATGTGTGGTCTAAGAGATGCAGGCAAACAGAAATGAATGCAGAATGTTTTAATATCCAAGTCAAAATGTTTGTTCGTATGAAGACGAATGGAGAAAGAGTCGAAGAATATGAGTTTAGCTAGTCTAGAAGTGCAAGAAAGAAAGAAATGTTCGTTTTAGTTCTGCTTATGATGTCGTTTAAGAAGAGACGAAAGGAGGTGAAAAGGAAGAAACCTAATGCACCTAAATGAACAAAAGAAAGAAAGAACCCAAGGAGGACCTAGGGTCCCACCGGGCGTGCCAGAATGTTTCTATGCAAAAATTGCTTTCTACATTCAAAAGAAGAAATAAGAAACTAAGGAAATGGTTAAGGCTAGAAGTACCTAATAAAGTCGTGCGCACCGAAATCAGACGTTGGAAGATTCTCCTCTTTGGCTGTGGAGGAATGACACCTGCGAAAAAGAGACTAAAACACGGGAAGACGTTAGTCAAAGATATGGTGGGTTGTCAAGCGAACGCCCGATCCCAGAAGTACGAAGACTCCCTAGAAGGATATCAACCCACTGATAAAAAAGAGTAGAAAATTGGACGAAAGTAGATGATAATGACAGAAATAAATGACAAAAAAATAAAGAGTGTACCTGATAAGCGGCACTGTTCTGCACAGTCACCGGCGTCGGTCTCTGTGGTGCTGGCATCGGTTAGGAAGGTGCCGACGTCGGTTAAGGTGCCGTCGTCGGTCGGGGTAGTGACCGGCGTCGGTAGGGGCAGGTTCTGGGAAAGTCTGGACAGGTTTGGGACAGGGCTGAATAGAGTCGGGACAGGGCTGAACAGAGTCGGGACAGGGTCTGATGAGGTCAGGGTAGGGTTTTGGACAGAGTCGGGACAGGGTCTAGGAGAGTCGGGACAGGGTCTGAGAGAGTCTGGGGGAGTCGGGATAGAGGCAGGGATAACAGAACTGATAAATAATAACTGAGAAAGAAATGAAATAAATAGAATAATACTTACCTGGTAGAAGTCGCGATGAAAGCCATGGTGTGCAGATTAGTTGATGTCGTAGTGTTGATGATTGCTCGGAGTTCGCAGGTTGATGGAGGAATTCACAGGTTGGTTGCTCAGCGTTTTTGAATAGCGTTCGGGGATCCTGGCTCAAATGGCTGGCAGAGGTTGATGAAGGCGGGGGACGGGGACGGTTCCAGAAATGGTTCGTCAACCGTTTTGGGAAACCGAATGGTAACCGATAACGGACCAGGGGAAGGTGACCGACGTCGGCAGGATTGCCGACGTCGGCCGATAGGTGACCGACGTCGGCGACATCGGTCGGGTAAAGACCGACGTCAGCAGATGCATAATGGGTATAGAGTCTAGTTTTAGCTCTGTGCTCATCTTTACATGCTGCCAGGGTCAAGGTTGGTGAAATAAGTGATCGACAAGGGTTCAATAGGCGAAGAAGAATAAGACGGGGAAGGACCAGGGGAGTCGACACGATTTCGGTGTCTACAGTTGTGATTTGGGCTTAAGTTATTTCAATTCATACATTGGTTAAATGCATGTTCATATTATATTTGAACTTTATCATAGTGTCTATAACCAAGACTAACAACGTCTTTCATTTCTACCCTATCCTTCCTTTTGCTTATTTTAAAACCAGATCACTTTAGCTTAATTTCCATTATAAATATCCATCTTAGATTAGTTCTTGATCATAATTCACCATCCTTAGTATAGTATATTTTATATTTTACATATATCTACCATTTACCCATGGTGGCTCCTAACCACCAAATAATATAAATATTGTGAAACAATCACTTGTTATACCTCTGCTCCTTCAAAGATAATAAGATTAGCACAACCTACAACTAATGCATTGAATTCTTAGGAATTATAAAATGAGAAGTGTTTCTTAAACATTCTGGGCACATATGGTACACATTTAAGCATCAAAAAGTCTCTAAAACTTTCTCAAATATTGCATGAAGAGATAATGGTGGGGAAAAATCTTAAGATAATTTAAGTATCGTTATAAAATTTCAAACCCTAGTGGAGAGTGTTCATGAAGAGCCCTAAACCTTAATGAATAATCATTAATAAATTAAGATACTCACATGCTATCTAGACCCTCAAGAAGAGATTAATGGGAGAGATAAGGATAAATATACCATTAGACACATTGTTTTTATCTTGTGATCACATGAAAAACATTCTAGACTCATGGGAAGTCCTTGCCATGAGATTGGATTGTACCTATAATTATACAAATTGTACTAGATGTTGTATGTTTCAAGGTTTTAAGGTAAAATCGAGGGGTTTTGAGAAACTAAACACAAACTAACCATTAGATATATTGTATTGGATTTTATTATACACTCTTAGGTCTAAATTCATCGACCCCATTTCATACCAACCTGTACTTGGAAGGTAGTTTAGAGGTACCATTGAAGAAGGAGTTTGCCAATGATCATTTCATGGTTTACCCACATACATACAGTACCAAACCTTGAAAATTGGCATGGATTATGGTCAAGGCATGGGAAAATTTAATCAAACACTTCCTATATCTTTCACATATTTTAGAGGACATTTGAACAAAAACTCATTTTTTAGGCATAAAAGCCTAATTAAGGCCTAATTGGAGAAAGAGATCAAATGAAGTGTATTTATATTCGGTTTTAGGTCTTAAATTTTGATATGAAGCTTTAAGGAGATATTAGATCGTAAAAAATATATTTATTTTTCCAAAATAATTTGTACATTCTTCCACACAAGTAGTTTTACCTATTTTAAGGGTCATAAGAAATTGGGAGAAAATGCAAGATAGAAGTGCAAACCTAGATATTTTGGAGTGTTTTATGGATTAAAGTGACTTCTTTTAGGATTAATATTATATATAGAATCCATCCATGGATGAAATTTTTTTCTATTGAAGGTAACATCAAGTTTTCACCTTCTATGCCAAGTTGGAGAAGGAGGAGTTTAAGTGGTCAAATCACCAAATCAATACATAAATGCTATTCAAAAATATTTTTAAGGTGATATCTTATTTTATACAACACTCAAATAGCAAGAAGTTAAGATTTAGTTGAAATAAGGAGTCAAATGGTTTAAATATTCTTCAACAATCTTAGGAAGACCTTCTCCCTCTCCTATACCAAGTCAAGTTTAAAAGGTCAAATGCAATTCAAGAGCCTTATAACATCCCCAACAAAGTGGAGATAACTATTCAATTAAATAATTAATTAGGACTTGAAGACCTATTTTCATGGAGAAGACTTCTTCATCGAGGAAGATATGTAAGTACGGATAGAGGGTATGCAAGCAAAGATATAGGCACTTATATGGGTCAAAATACAAAAATTAATGCCCATGACTTCTTCAAGCCTTACAAAAAAATTCTACCTCTATCTTATACACCATTTTGAAAATGAAAGATAAATACCATTTAGGAACTAATACATATGATTTGAAGGGTGTGAAGGCAAGTGAGTCACCCCTATTTTGGGGATACTTTGTCTCCTACTACACTTTATTCTATTTGTATCTTTTTTCTAGAAGTATCAATCACATTATACTTTGGATATGCTAGAAGGCTATCAAATTTTTTTTCAAAGTAATAAAAATTTGTTTTCCTACATTTTTAGGTTATTGTGTGAAGTGTATGTGTGATTTCCATTGACATAAATTAGTGAAATAGTAGATTTCCTATGTTAATGTCTAGTTTTTTTACCTTTATATAACATATGTGAGTTTCTATATTAATTGTCTAGGTTCAACATCAGTCCAAATTTGGAAGTGAATTCAAAAAACCTTCATTCCTTCTATGATAGGAGTGATCATTGTTAAGACCTTTATGTGAAACACTATTGTAGAAGCCATAGAACTAAACTAACATGAATGTGTGCAAGCTAATTTGCTTTATAAGAATGTCAATTATAGGAATAAGTGATAACAAACATTGGTTCATCACCTCACTTTCATGTTTTCATGTCAGTTTTAGTTTCATTACTATCCCTTCAGCCTTTCCCTTAGTTAAGAAATCAATAATCAATTAAAATGATAGGAATTTGATGATGGAGGGGAGGTTAAATCAAGTGTCAGTTTCATAATGAAATCAAAATGAAAAAAACACACTAAAAAAGCTTACCACCTCCATGCCTAGAACATAGGTGGAGCTTAGTGAGGAAAACCAATTGACAAAGCATAACTAAAATGCAAGAAAAATAACCTTTCTTACCTTCCTTGAATGCTCCAAAAGATATCTTCATTGACTTGCTCAGATTATGCTCAAGAAGTCTTTCACAAATGGAATTATGTGGCTCCTTCTCTCCTTGGCACCATGGTTTGGATCATGCTTGCTTGATGTATCTTGATGGCTCAAAGTGAATTGGCTTATGATTCACAGTTGTGGCATTATAACTATATTATTTCCAATCTTGTCATGAAAATAACATTATAACATTGCTATGTCCAAGCTCTCTAAATTGAGAGGCAAATGCTTATATTTATAGGTTTAGCATCTAACCCCAACCCAAGGTGATTTAGAGTGTATTTAGAGTTTAAAATAGGATTAAACCTAACCTTAGTGAGTTAATTAACCCTAATCTAGTTAAAAGGTGTCAAATGGTCATGATTAGAAATGAATATGCATGTTTATGACATTTTGAGATATTTGACAACTCACAAAAGGTAATTATCAATTCTTAAGATACTCTTTGTTTTTTAAATTTTTTTTTTTTAGTAATTCATTAATTTATCATGGATGTGATTCAATTAGGTGTTTCATTAGGTTTTTGATTTTAATTAATTATTTTTAAGAATTTTAGCATTTTACAAGATGTGAATTAATTGATGTGTGTATTTGCCCCATTTAATTGATTTACAAGCCAAATTGAATATTATGAATCCAAATTTGAGACCTTTAGTGATTCTTGGGTTTGATTTACAAAGGTTGGTAAGAAGTGGTATAAAGATAGATATGAAGCCATTGGTAGCCAATTTTAGGTGTCTACAATTTACACATATTTGGGAAGATGTTGCAAACTGTAGGCACAATAATGTCTTCTCAAATAATGAGAAAAGGCTTGTATGCCTAAAAGAAGATGACGGTTGAAGATAAAGCTCCAAAGTATGTTTGGGAAGCCTATAATGATGCCTCCTTGAGGGAGTGGCCATAATATGTTTGATGGATGGTCCCTCGAAAAGAAGAAAGGTATAATTAACCCATGGGTGATATTAATCCAATAGAGAAAATGCTTGCATACATTGATTTAAAAAGTATTGATTTGACCAAAGGAGGTTATAATTAGTAACAAAGGGTGAGACACTAATTTGACCATATGCAATTATAATCAATGGCAATGACATATGCCCTAGTTATGGTTGATGGTGTCAAAAAATAATGATTTACCCACATGTAGTTATAATCATTAAGATGATCAGGATAAAAAATGTTTTTTAATTGATGCCCCAATAGGGAATATTGGTAATCATAGCTCAAGGACATAACCTATCACACATATTAATGATGAGAGGGTGCAAACATAAATGTAATGGTCTAATGATTTAATAATCCATAAACAACCAAGCATACAAGGAAGCACAAAGTGATGAAAGAGATTACTAAAATAATAAGAATTAATCAATAGAAATGATTTAGTTATACCTACCAATATGGGGATGTGCATCTTTATTATCATTAATGCAACCAAAATGGTCAATGGGTTGATCTGATCAAAGGAGGGTGAGAGGATTTACCAAGGGTACCAAGGAGAAAATTTCATGGTTCATTTACTTATAGGACTTCTCAATCTATTTTTTCTATAACATATGATGATATGGCTCATAATAGAACACCATGATAAATTTTCCAAAATATGCATAAGGACTGACTCACAATCTAATAAATAATTAAAAATAATACACCAATAATAAAAACCATGATCATAATGTTGATGTATGAATATGGACTCAAGACTAATGTGGAAGAAACCACCTAATGAACACATATAGACTGAGTTGAGGAAACAATAATGAAATTAAACAAACATGTAATCAAGAAAGAAAACAAACAAATAGAAAATAAACACATAGAAATATTGAAAGTAAAAACAAAATAAAGCATCCTAAAAATGGATTTTCCCTAGTAAGGCAGATCAAGGATGATTAACTAGGCTAAAACATGAAAAATGTATTCAAATTTTTGGAGCATCAAAACTCAATTGTGAATGATGAGACACTAAATGGTCTAAGCTCACAAAAAGGTGAGAGCATGGTAAAGGATGAATGGGCTGACCTCAACAAGTATTAGGCACTACTCACATAGTCCTAGTAGGACCTCAAGTCACAATAGTTTTACCCTAAAATAAATGACTCTAACTATTGTAGTGAATAATTCAAACAAAATAGTCATCGCTAGCATAATGGCATAGTAAGACAAAGGAATGGCAAGTTGTTATGTCAATGAAAAATAAACAAGTGTTGCCCCTATTTTTCCCACAGGGAATTATAATTAAGAAACAATAGCATAGATCAATGATACTAATTTTCCCATAGGTGGTTATAATTAGTAACAAGATTGGTGAGGCACTGATTTACCCATAGGTGGTTATAATAAAGCCCATATAAACAAAGCATGGTTTATAATGAAATAAGAATTAAAGGATCCAACTACCAAAATTTCTCTCATACTACTTCAAAATATGACCTCTATCTGGAATACTTGAAATAATTGCTGAAATTGATTTGATTCTTCATGCTAAAAGTGGAACCAATGGATGAACCAAGGTCAAATAGGGTAGGTAGGTAGGGTCAAAACATTTTGGTTGATAGAAAAGGTATGCTAAAATAGAATAGTGATATAATGGCAAGAAGGTTTCCCCCAGGTCATATGATAAGGTAAATGACAAGGTATGAAATAATGAAAAAATGAATGGAAAATGAAAGAGGCAAGGTAAATGGTAAAGTAAAAGGCATGGTAAATGTTTTTGGCAAAGGGAAATGGTATGGACATGAAAATGTCATGGTACATGTTTTTAGCCTAGGTGAATGCTTTTTGTGTTCAAACTGATGTGGAGATGTACATCATTATCAATAAATGATAAAATTAGAATAAATACTTGTGTAAATTGCTATCCCATACCTCTTTTGAATAGCTACGCTATCAAGAACTAGCTACTAGGTTGGATGTAAATTATATATTTTTTATCTTCATTTGTTGCTGATTTTGTTTCCTTCAAACTTTGATACAAGGTATGTTTGTAGCCTCTATAAAGGAAAGTGTGATCTTAAATAGGGATAAATTTTAGATGATAGGTTTGTTTGTGAAATGGAATGGTGGATGATAATGGAATGTATAATGGGTGGAAAATAAATGAATATAGGTATTTTTAGTTACACACAAAGTTGTTGATTCTAGATTTGACATAACTTTAGATTTTGCAAGGCTGAAGACTTTTGAATATGCTCTCAATAGGACCACCATATTTTTTTATTATTTGGGCTTGAGAGTAACTACCATATGATTATGTTATAGATTGGAAGATATATTAATTTCATATTTGATTATGTATTCATCAAGAAGTGAAGAAATTTTGTGCTTAGCTATTGTTTCCTAGAAGAGGTTTTCACCAATGAAGTTGTGTTGATTTTCCCATAGCACCTTCAAAAAGTTTTCCCTAAGGAATGTTGAATTTTGAATTTTATTGTCTTATATCAACTTTAAAAATCATTTACTAGAATATGTTAAGTTTGAACTTTGATTGTCCCCTAGCACCTACAAAAAGGTTTCACTTGAGCTTCTTCTTATTCTACATGAATTTGGTCTCGGCCTCCCTAATGTTCTTCAATTGATATGTCTCCATGGATGTAGTTTAATAAGGTATGATTTTGTTAGTCCCAATAGACACTTGTGAGAGGTGGGATGTCAATAAAATGGCTATGTTGGTTAGTGGTAATGGTATGTGGAATGGTAATGGAATGAGGGGATGCTACACAATCTTAATAAAAGATACTAGAACTTGTGTCAAAGATGAAGAAACAATCCTAAAAAATTGTACAAGGATAAAAAATATATTCAAATTGATTTAAAAGTTATGCATAACCAATATTGTAATAGCCATCAACATATTCTAATTCTAAATCTGATTCTGACTCGAGGGACTCTAAATCCAATGTTGAGATCAGTGTTGATTTTACTTCTAATGATAAATTTGATGTCAATTCAAGAATAGAACCTAACTTCAATGTTGATTCTTCATATGATGTGGAGGTTTCTACAATGATGTTTTTTTGAATGTTGGGTATGGGACAAGTAATGGCTTATGATGGCATGATGGGCTCCATAAAGACTAGCTTGTTAGAATGAGACTCCTCAACAGTGGCTAAAGGGTCAAGACACAACTCCTCAAAAATTGTATTATTAATGAGAGGAATTTGAAAAATGGGCTATGGTTGAGGTAATGATTTTCCTAAAGGTGGTTACAATCATTAAGAAGTGACTCAGAAAATATTGGCTCCTCAAAGTGAGATTCTTTAACAATGGTGTTGAGTGTGGAGCCCTTTGGAGCTATCACATGACCATAAAAATAAATTTTGGGGGCCTAAAGAGTTCCAAAGATGTGAGGTTCATATTTCTCATGTTTTCCACATGTAAGTGGAATATTCCTTGTATCCTTAATTTTTATGTATTACATATTTCATGGAGTTAGTTGTTACATGCCTTTTCCCATGTTGACTTCCTTGTTTTGAGGAAGCTAATTATTTTTTGGAAAATGAACTCCTTCCTTATTGATTAGAGTTGGTTGAGATCACATGTTTTTGAAAAAGTGTCCCTTAGAAGGTGGATACATGAATATGGCGATTTCCTCCTTGGGAGATCTTTTGGATAAGCTTGATGAGGTGGAGGAGGGTTCTCACATGTTGGATAATTATTATCTTAGATAAGTATTACACATTTGGTCCTCCTTTTATGTTTTTATTCATTTTAATATAAATATAGGGTGTGGTATGGCCTTTATAGGTTTATGTTTTATTTATAGGGTGTGGCTTTGAGGATCAAAGTTAAATTATAGGTGTTTTGCAAAGTGCAAGTGTTCATTATAGGGTGTGGTTTAACAACTTATGAGATACAACATTATTTAGGTGCAGCTTTTTGTGCAACACTTTCAACAAGAGATTTTTCTATCTCTATGAGAGTTCATTGTAGTCTTTTTTTAGATTACTGATTTATTTGAGAACTTTCATTTATGGATGTAGCCCATATTAGGTGAACCATGTTAGATCTGTGTTATTATTATCTTGCTCTCATTTATACTTTTATATTAATGGTGAATTAAGGAATGTTTCATTAATGTATTTTATTACATATCTTTAGATCTAGTTTATGGTAATAGTAGATCTACATTGAAGTGTTTTATTCCTAAAAATTGGTATCAAAGCCATTGGTTTATGTGTTTTGTTGAAGTGGTAAATCACATGAAGGATATTAGCTTGAGTGGGAGGTATGTGAGAAGAGATTAGATTCAAAGTGGAGAAGTTTGATGGTAAGAATTTTGGTTTATGGAAAATGTAGATGGAGGATTACCTATATCAGAAGGAGATACATCTCAATTTAGAGGGTAAATTAGAATAACTTGTTAGTATGAGTGATGTGGATTGGTTATTACTTGATAGGAAGGCATTGGGAGCCATTCGATTATGCCTTGCATCTTCTGTTACATTTAATATTTCTAATGAGAAAACCACAAAATATTTCATGGATAAACATGGAAATTTGTAGGAGAAACCTTCATATTCTAATAAAAAATTTCTTATGAAAAGATTGTTTAACATGAAATGTTTGAGAATTGTTTAATAAATAATCATCTAAATTATTTTAATATGATTGTAAGTATGCTCACTATAATTAGAATCAAGTTTGATGATGAGGTTATAGATTTTATAATATTATGTTTTTTTCTTGATAGTTGGGATAGTTTGATTATGGCTATGAGTAATGTAGTCCTTTCCAAGGGAAACTTGAATTTTGAGGATGTTGTAGGTGTGATCCTTAGCAAGGAGATTGACGGAAAAACACTAGTGAATCATCTTTAGGTAATGTTTTATATATTTATACTAGAGGGATGTAATAGTACAAGAGCAAAAGCAATTGATGAAATTTAAAAGGTAGATATAAGTCTAGATCTAGATCCAAGATGATATGTTGGCATTGTGGGAAGAGTGGACACTTAAAGAAGGATTGTTGGTCACTTCAGGATAAGAATGCCAACAAGGAGGAAATGAATGAGGTAAATGTGACATCAAGTAGATCATGTCAATATGTCTTAATTATCTCTATGGATAGTTTTTCTCAGTCTTAAGTATTAGATTCAGGGGCTTCTTTTCATGCCACCCTACATATGCATTATTTTACTAATTATGTTTAAGAGAATATAGGACATGTATGTCTTGGTGATGATGAACCATGTGAGATAGTAGGGAAAGGTTGTGTTTAGGTTAAGATTCAAAATGATAACACATGGATACTTAAGGATGTTAGACATGTGCCTATGTTGAGATAAAATTTTGTTTTAGTGGGGCATTTGAGTAGTGAGGGATATTCAGTATTGTTTACTATAAATTCTTATAAAGTTACCAAAGGTGCTCTTATGATTTAAAGAAGTAATAAATATGGTACTTTGTATTTTAATAGTAGTGTTTATTCTCTTTATTTAGTTACTACAGATGGAGATGCAACTATGTGGCACTATAGGCTCAATAATTTGAGCCATAAGGGCATGCAAATCTTAAAAGATATGTTGATTAGATTGAAAGATCTAGATCTAGACTTATATGAGAATTTTTTGTATAGGAAATAAAATTAGGTTAATTTCATGAAGGTTAGACCCAAAAAGAAATATCATAAGTTATATATAGTATACTCAGATGTATGGGGAAGAACTCAAGTATCTTCTATTGGTGGATTTAATTATTATATTATTTTTATAGATGATACAACTAGAAAATTTTGTGTTTATTGAATTAAAAATAAATATAATGTATTTGAAACTTTTAAGAAGTGGAAATCCTTGGTTGATAATGAAATAGGTCTTAAGTTGAAATGTCTTAGATCTGATAATAGAGGTGAGTATTATAGTAATGATTTCTTTGATTATTGTTCTAACAATGGAATCCATAGGTAAAGGATGGTTCCAAGAACTCCAAAGTAGAATAGGGTATCTAAAAGGATGAAAAAAACAATAATAGAATAGGCTAGGAGCATGAGATTACATGTAGAGTTGCCTTTACAATTTTGGGTAGAAGCAATTAGCATAGTAGTATATCTAACTAATAGCGGAGTTTTTATGCCTTTGGATAAAGGCATTATAGAAAAAGCTTGGTCTGGTAATAATGTTGATTATTATTTTCTTAGATTCTTTGGATGTGATTATTTTTCTCTCATTAAGAAAGAGGACAGGACCAAGCTAGAGGATAAATTAGAGAAATCCACATTTGTTGGTTATGGTGAGGATGACTTTGGTTTCCATTTATGGAGCATTAAAAATAGGAAAATATTTCAGTTTAGAGATGTAGTCTTTAATAAAAAATTCATGCATAAGGATTAGTTGTAAGAATAGGAACAAAAAGATTACATAGTATTGGATGACATTAAAGATGACAAAGTATCCAAGGATTCAGTTTAGGAACCTTCTACGTAAGGACCCCAAAATCATATGGAAAGAAGATCTTCTAGGGTAAGAAGAGCACTAGAATGCTTTTCTCCTTCTTTGAATCATTTATTATTCCTTGATAATGGAGAACCAGAATGTTATGAGGAAGTAATGCATGTAGATGCAAAGTTGAACTGGGAAAAATCCATGGATGAAGAGCATAGATCATTCATGGAGAACCAAACATGGGATTTGGTTAGGCTACCCAAGGGTAAGAGTGCATTTTTGAACAAGTGGATCTTTAAGATCAAAGAAGAGGATGAAGGGAGAAAATGGTATAAGGCTAGGATGGTGGTCAATGGGTTTACTAAAAAATCTAGTATTGATTTTGATGAGATTTTCTCTCTTGTTTTAAACACGATTTCTATTTGGACTATTTTTGGTTTAGTTGAAGTTGAAGATTTTCACATAGAACAACTAGATGTGAAAAATGCTTTTCTTCATCGTGATTTGGATGGAGATTGTATATGAAGCAGCCATAGGGTTATGAGGTCAAAGGGAAGGAGAACTATGTGTGCAGACTAAAGAAAAGCTTGTATGGCCTGAAACAAGATCCATGACAATGGTACAAGAAATTTGATAGTTTTATGTTAGATAAAGAATATCAAAGGTGTCATTATAGCCATTACATGTGCATAAAACATTTTCATGATGATTCATTTATTATATTATGCTTGTATGTCAATGACATGATAGTTACAAGAAAGAAAATATAACATATTCAAATGCTCAAGAAATAACATAGTGACTCCTTTTCTATGATGGATTTGGGTGATGCAAATAAAATCCTTGGTATGAGGATTACTAGTGATAGGAAGGAGATAAATATGATCTTATCCCAATCATAGTATGTGAATAAAGTCTTGGAAAGGTTTATCATGTTAGATGCTAAATATGTTGATACCCCTTTGGTAGGCCACTTTCAATTTTCAAAGGAGAAGTGTCCCAAAATAGAAGTTAAAAATATTAAGATGTCTATGGTACCTTATTCATTATTAGTTGGAATCTTGATGTATGCCATGGTTTGTACTAGGCTAGATATTGCCCAAGTAATGGGAGTTTTGAGTAGGTATATGAGTGATCCAAGTAATGAGAATTATCAAGTAGTGAAATGGATTCTTTGGTATTTGAGAGGAACCAATGATTTTTCATTATGTTATGGTGGATCAGATACCACTTTGCATGGTTATGTAGACTCAGATATGCTAGGGGATATTGATAGTAGGAGAAGTATGATAGGATATATATTTACTATTAGAGATGCAATGGCTAGTTGGATTTCCAACATATAGAAGGTTGTGGCTTTATCAACCATAGAAGCAAAGTATGTTACTACCATAGAGGATAGCAAGGAGATGATTTGGTTATAGGAGTTATTTCAAGAGATGGGGAATGAGAAATAATTTGAGAGAATACACAATGATAGTCAAAGTGTTATTCATTTGGCAAATAACTCTGATTTTGACTCGACTATGAAACACATTCAATTACATTATTACTTTATTAGGATATCTTTGGAGGAGAACTTGGTGAAGCTCGAGAAGATTCATACTAGCCAAAATATTATAGATATGATTACCAAGGTGGTCAAATTGGACAAGTTGAAACTATGTTTAGATTTGGTTGGCTTTAGTGGTCATGGAATAGTGGCAAATTATATTTAAGAGAAATGGTCTCCAAGTGGGAGATTATTGAGTGTGGATCCCTTTGGGGCTATCACATGACCATAAGAATAAATTTTGGGGACCTAAAATCTCCAAGGATATGGGGGGAATAATTTTCATGTTCTCCACATGTGAGTGGAATATTCCTTGTATTCCTAATTTATATGTATTCCATATTTCATGGAGTTAGTTGTTAGATTCCTTTTCGCATGTTGACGTCCTTATTTCGAGAAAGCTAGTTATTTTTTTTGGTAAAGGGAACTCCTTCCTTGTTTAGTGGAGATGGTTGAGTTCACATGTTTTTGGGGAAATGTGCCCTTAGAAGGTGGAGAGATGAATATGGTGAATGCCTCCTTAGGAGAGATTTTTGATAAGCTTGATGAGGTGGAGGAGGGTTTCACATTTTGGATAATGCTTATCTTGGATACACATTACAAATTTGTTCCTATGGTGGTTTTTTTTATTTTACTAAAAATAAAGGGTGTGGTGTGGCATTTAGAGGTTGATGGTTTATTTACAAGGTGTGGCTTTAAGGATCAGAGTCAAAGTTCAAGTGTTTTACAAAGTGCATGTGTTCATTATTGGGTGTGGTTTAGCAACTTGTGAGATACAACATTGTGTAGGTGCAGGTGAAAGTGTAGATTTTTTATGTAGAACTTTTTACAAGAGATTTTTCTTTCTTTGCGAGAGTTCATTATAATCTTTTTGTATATTACTAATTTATTTAATAACTTTCTTTAGTGGATGTAACCCACATTGGGTGAACCATGTTAGATCTGTGTTATCTATTTTATTATTATCTTGCTCTCATTTATGATTTCATATTAATGGTGAATTAAGGAATGTTTCCATGATGCATTTTATTGCATAGCTTTAGATCAAGTTTATGGTAATAGTAGATCTAGATTGAAGTGTTTTATTCCTAAAAAATGGGAGTAATAATAGAAGGAGATTCATCATAGGTTGACTTATCATAAATGGTTGGTTTAAAAAAACCATCTTGTCTTGATTAGTTCTCTTGGTTTATGATTAGTTGTAAACTACTAGGTTTGAATACATTTTGGTCATCAAATGATTGGCTCAGTTGGAGAGGTATTGATTGGCTTAGTTGGGATTAGATAATTGGCCAGGGTTTTTCAAAGTGGGGAATGGATGGCAATAGATAAACAATGATCAATAGTTAGATAATTATAGGGTGTTTTAGAGCTTGAATTATCATAGAGCCAAAGGATAAAATCTTGAAATGGTAAGGATAATGTGTTTTGGAGCTTGATTGCTCACACAAGCCAAAGGATGAGGTTGTGTAATGGTAGCAATAGGGTATTTTCAAATTTGATTGCTTGTACAAGCCAAAGGATGAGGTTTTGGAATGATAATGGTAGGGCATCATGGAGCTTGGTTGATATCAGAAGCCAAAGGATGAGGTCTTAGAATATAAATGGTAGGGTGTCTTTAATCTTGGTTTCTTGTATAAGCCAAAGGATGAAGTCTTGTAATGGTATATGCCCTAGTTAGAAATGATGCATTAAAATAAATATTTGCACAAAAGTGGTTATAATCATTAATATGACTAGGGTTTAAACAAAATTATTGAATAAAGTCATCAAAATCAAAGTCATTTTATGTGACCTTTCTATTATAACTTGGATTGTACATGGATTCACCATAATTGTATCTATACATATCCAAATCAATAATCAAATCTCCCTAATAAAAAAGGCTTAGAGTTATACAAACTCTAAAAAAATGTCCAAAGGACAAATGGTTCAAACTTGGTATACCTTGGTCTAGAGGAGTTGTATCTCCAAAATGGTATGTGTTAAAACTTGGTATAAAACAATCCAATATAAAATTTATAATTTTATATGTCTCACACATAAAAGGTCAAGCATCTAAATAAAAATTGGCATACCAAAATCGAGGTCCACAATTTTCCAAATATGTCTAAACTAGGAAAATAAAATTTCTAGGTCTTTTGGCCAAATGCGACATCAAAAGATAGGCTCAAAATAGGCATGTGTTATGATTTTTGGACAAACATGGCGTCAAAATATAGAGATACAACAAAGATTATGAGATTTTAATATAACAAACTTGGAACATTTTTGACATAGACCCAACATATGGAATCAAACATAAACTTGGTCAATTGGTATAAGGCATAAGGCAAAAGGAAAATGGAGAGAGATTGATTTCCCCCAAACAAAAGGGCCCAAACAATGATGAAAATTGGGCTCTTTTAAACAAACAAGATAAATAAAATTTTAATGGCATAATGGCATTGCACAAAGATCCAAACAAAAATTATTCAAATTTGGGTAACAAATTAACCTAAGTTACACAACCCAAAATAGAAATATATGTGTATTAGTCCCTTCGAGATGAGGACTAAACAAAAATCAATCAATATTTGAATCTGTACATGTTAGAGTTAATTAAAAATTAAACTTGGGAAATTAGAAACATTCAAATAAACATGTTATACAAAACAGAATGACACAACAATACAAGACAAAGGTTCAAAATGACATATATGACATTGGTTCTGAAAACTAGCATTTGGCACAAGTTAAACATGTCTTGAAATAAATTAAGCAGCGTAATGATGTTATTTCTCTCTATAGATGTGACAATAGTTTGTTTAAAATACTTAAAAGGCACAAAATCTTGAAAATGATTTGGGTAGGATAATATTACCTATTTCAATCAAGAAACACACACAAACAAGTTTTTCAAAAATTATAAGGCAAAGGTGTGTAATAAAATGGCCAGCATAACACCTCCTCAAATAAAGGAGTTTTATATAAACAAACTCATTTTGATGTGGTTTATAAACAAATAAATTTTAGAGTCAAACACCAAGCAATAATGGAAAAATACCAACTACAACTAAGTATTTCATTCTAGATCCTATCAAGGTATGTTAAGTAGGGTTGACTAAAACTTATAAGTTACGACTATCTAGATTGATCCCAAGTGTGCTAACACAAGAGAAAAATCATGTCAATTGACTTCATACCAATCAACTTATCATGTAAGGATATATTCTTTTTCATGATGATTCCATTCATAGACTACTTAGTAGAATCCCTTGGTTAACAAGACCTAAGTTGAGCCTTCATTATGAAAGGAGAGTTTAGTCTCTCAACCCCTTGGCTCTCTTCTTATGCATACCCTAATTTTTACACCCCATCATAGAGTAGAAAAAACACTACTAGGAGATGGAGCCCCAACTCAATGATTCCCTAGAGAGAACTCATGAGAGGTAATGGCACCCCCTTCACAAGCCAAAATACATGAAAATAAATGACAAGTGGAAAGACTTGAGGGTTATTTTTAGATCACCCAAACCATATTGGTTTTGAGAGAGCCTAGGAAACTTCCTTTCCATGCTTTGGACTAAGGAAAAAATTTAATGAAAAGGAATTTTTGATCACCTGAGTTCCCTATAGGGGATGGGGGTGAGCATACACATGCTATTATTTTTTTGAAATCAAATAAACAAGTCCATTTATCTAACCTTTATGCCATCCTATAATTATCCTAAATAATGCCATACCATATATTATCCCACTAAGCATGCCATTTGTGATGTTAGGAATTTGATGATGGAGGGGAGGTTAGATCAAGTGTTAATTTCAAAATGAAATCAAAATGAAAATAACACACTCACATATCTTAACACCTCCATACCTAGATCATAGTGGGATCTTAGTGAAGAAAACCAATTGATAAATCATAACTAAAATGCAAGAAAAACAACCTTTCTTACCTTCCTTGAATGCTCTAAAATATCTTTTTATTGGCTTATTTAGTTTGTGCTCAAGAAGTCTTTGGAAAATAAAGTTGTGTGGCTCCTTCTCTCCTTGACACCATGGTTTGGCTCATCCTTTTTTGATGTATATTAATGGCTCAAAGTGTCTTGTCTTGTGATTCACAATTTTGGAATTATAACTCTATTATTTCCAATCTTGTCATAAAACCAACATTATAATATTACTATGTCCAAGCTCTCCAAATGGAGAGGAAAATGCTTGGATTTATAGGTTTAGTAACTAATCCCAACCCAATGTGAGTTAGAGTTTAGTTAGATCTTGGAACGGGTTCAAACCTAATATTAATAAGTTAATTAACTCTAGTAGAGTTAAATTACATCAAATGGTCATGATTAGAAATGAATAGGTATGTTTAGGATATTTTCAAATATTTGACAACTATAAAAGTTAATTCTAAATACCTAGGATATTATTTGATTTTTGATTTTTTTTGATAATTAATTAATTTTTAAAGGATGATTCAATTAAGTATTTAATTGGGTTTTGTATTTTAATTAATTATGTTTAGGGATTTTGTCATTTTGCAAGATTTTAATTAATTAATGTGTGTATTTGCCCCATTTAATTGATTTATAGGCCAAATACAATGTTCGGAAGCCAAATTTGAGACATTTAGTGATTCTTAGGTTTGATTTGCAAAGGTTGGTAAGAATTGGTCTAAAGTCTAGTATGAAGCCATTGGTGGCCAATTTTAGGTGTCTACATCAGTAATATTAGAATCAACTTAAGTGAGTGCATCAAGGGAACCAACCCTATATTTGGATATTCTCTCCAACTCAAATTCACCCACTCTTTGGATATATTCCATTGTTTTAGTAGGAGTGGGAAGAGGCACACCTTATTAAAAGGGTTGTACTCCTAATTGACAATAGTTGTACCCACTATTATTATTGCTATGCTGGTGCTTGCTACACCTGCTATGATGTTGGTGGATTTTGTGGATGATATACCTATTATTGGCCATTTTATGATGTTTTAACCTATAAATCACCCCATCCTCTTACCATAAGTTATCATCGAGGGTATCTGCCTCTTTCTCTAAGTTTCCCCTAGCCACTAAGGTGATAGGGGTCCCTAGTGTTAGTCATTTTCATCCCAATATCCTTAACCAATAATATCTAATATCCCAATCATGGTTGATTACCACTTCATATAAAATTAGATTAACTACATACTATTTATTATAATGCTAGGGCACCTAATACATGGGGTTTCACATCTAATTTAATGTGTTTATTCCTCACCTTACATGCACATTTTCATGACATGAGAGTAACCACCTCATATGTCCATTGACCTACCATCCCATGGTATAGCATGGACAATTATTTTTTAGTTGTCAAAGTTAAAACTACCCAAGTTTAATCCCTAAATGTATCCATCTTAGGCTACCTTGATATCCCCTACTACCCAAATCACTACCCCTCAATAATAGGGAATCATGTGGTATAAATATAGAACATGATGAATGGTGTGTGGGTAATCAATAAATCTCACAACCTAAGGATCATGTATATATTCTTATAAATGTGGGATAACACATCCTTTTCACAAAAAAATATCCAACCCTTCTCCTTAAATCTCCTAAAAATAAGAGCCCAACTATAGATAAGGTGGTATGTCCCCTTATCTCCCATTACCCAGGGGGAAAGGATCCCTATGACTTCCTTGAGGAGGTTTAGGATCAAATCCCCCTACCCTAGCTAGTCTAAAATCAATATTCAAACTCATGTCAGGTGTGTCTAGGTTAATGAAATACTCAACCTACCTCAAATACTATCCTTTATTCATGGCCCCTATCAAGGTCAAAATCTTAGATATATCCAACAACCTCAAAAACATAATATACATATATGAGAGTGATGATCCACTCTCCATGAGCTTACGAGAGCTAGGTGTTATATTCCATGTAAAATTAAGTGAAGAGGGCATAAATAAATCTTATCAAAGGGGTAAAAATACCCATGTTTATTACTTTTAGTATCCTTGCTCTATTCAAGGTAGGTAGATTATTAGTTGAGAGAAGCTAAAACATGTGGAAGCCACTCCTACTCCCTTTCCCTATTATTTCAAATGTAAAATCCTTAAAATAAAATAATATTAACTTATATTCATGATACTTTAATCCATTATAATATAAATTTATAAATATTCAATACAAACTTAGTAACATTCAATCAAACTTAACTAAAACTTACCAAAACATAAAAATCTCATCAAAAACTTAGAAAACTTTGGCCAGTTCTAACTATTTTTCAACACATGGAATAATTGTCACCTTATGTAGGTAGTTACATAGCTATCACATGGTAATTACATAATCATTGTAATCAACTGATGGAATTGTAAACCCCACAAAGATTATGTGAACTAGAAGTGATGGAAATGAAACTTCCAATTTTCAAAGATCAATAGTTCCATTAGTTGACCAAGACAAATACTAACCTACCCAAGACATTCTATAAATCTATAAAAACACAATAAAATTACATTTTTTAATTCTACATGCTACTCTAAACCCAATTATGCAAAAAAAATATAACTTAAAATGCGTTGAAATGTTACTAGTGTGATATTGGATTCTATTTTTTCTATTTTTGGATTAAAACTAGTGGAAAACTATTTTCCAATTATATCCTAATTAGTTATAATCACATAATTACCCATAGTTATCTTAGTAACACCTAATATTTATCATAGTATTATTTTATATTTATCTAAATTTTACCTCATATTAACTAGTCACATCAAGATGTCATGTAAATAACATTTATAAATATTAGTGCACCAATGTAAAACATATTTACATCATGTACAACTATTAGAAAACATTATTTATCAACCACAAAATTAACCCAGTGTACCCTTATAAAACCAAAGTGGATTCCAAATGAATTTATCTAAATTTGAAGAGTCTGCATTTAATGTAGTACCCTTGTGAAATGATTAATCACTTCACAACCACATTATATGTCTTAAACTAAGGTTCAAAAAAATTTGTTTGAAATACATATCTTCATGACTAAGGCACCTAGATGTAGTCTAAGGTGAAATCCATATGTTTACATTTCCACAAGCAATTTATGACTTTGTGACCCTACGATCCCATTCTAATTGTTAGGTGTATTCAGTTTTATAACACAAGTTTTATTAAAACATTTTATGTGAAAAATTATTGGTTAAATTTTAGGATATGATCACAATATGTTTATATATAGTGTGCCAAAAAAAGCCCACATGTGGGGAGATAAAGTGGATTTACCATTTTAGAAGGTCACCTCAATGAGTTAAAATGATACCTCCATGAGTTTTTCACTCGATGGCCTTGTGATGATTTCCATGTGTTCCATTATGATGTTAGAAACTTATTAAAAGTAATGTGTGTGATATATTAATGTTTTAACTATATTATATTTATCTATTCTCTATTGGGAAGTCATGGATGTGAAGTAATTTATGTTAAGTAAATATAAAGGAACAATATATCTATGAATTTTGAATAAAGACATTGAAATTTTTTGGGACTTCATGAACTTGAGATAGAAAAAATAATGAAAAATGTATTAATGATAAATAATTTGATGAAATAAATATAAATATTTTATCAACCATAAATAGAGTGGTGTGTTGGTGTGTTTTATTTTTGTTTGGTTGTTGTTTCATCATGCAGAAGTTGTTGGATGTTATGTCAAGACTCAAGAACTTGTCCATTATGTATACCAAGTTGAAGCAATGAATTTTTACTAGAAGTAGTTAGTCTGGAAAGCTCATCTTGAGTACCATATTTGAGTCCTGTTGAGTACCAATTTTTCCAATTAATTTCCTTTAGTCTTCATGAGAAATAACTTTTTGATGAGGCCTATTACACTGATCTGAATGACTATATTTTTCTTATAACACTTTAAGTTATTTATGAGCTCAAAATCAATGTAAATGACTTTCATATTCCTAGAATAATTTTAGGTGTCAATGTTCCCCATAGATAAAATTAGTTTACACATGTATTCCATGAACCCCTTTAGTTCCCAACTCAGCCAATATACATGTTCCTTACATGAATTTGGTTCTTGAATTGTCCTTATTTTTTATCCACCAAAGGACTTGTTCCTTTTTAAATTTTCATTCATGATAGGCCTAAAAATTCCAACATTCCAATAAAATAGAATATGAAGGGTCACAATAGAATATGATGGGTCATTTCATTCCCTCCTATATCTTTTAATATAAAATGACATTTACATAATGAATTTTTTTTGGAGGGATACATTATTTTGAGTTATTTTTGTATTTAATATTTTTGGACAAAATAACCTATAGGTGAATCAAATAATATTATATTGTGTTTAAATTATTTTTCTCCATGTTTATACATTTAATTACCCTGATAGAGGAATGTGAATTTGAGTGTGTGAGTGTGCATCAATCCTTAAAATAGTGTGATTTTTAAATCAATAAATAATAAGTGTTGATTGCCTCATTTTATGAATAGTGTTTTAATGTGCATGTCCATGGTAGATCTTAAAAATCTAACAACATGAGTGTATAAATTTATCCTTAAGTGGATACCATGTTTACTTCTTACATCACTTACATTCATATTACTTAATATTACATTGATTTTAAGGTATTATTAGAGTGTGATTTATAATAAACACACATATTGGTCTAATATTATATCACATATTAATTATTATCTTCAATAGTTTCACTAATTAAATTAATATTCATTACCTAGTCCAAGTAGTTCAAGGTATAATTTAATGGCCTCGTGTCCTTTATCAATTAAATCATTCGATCCCCATTTCAATATTTTATTTGGGGTCCATGAACAAATGATACTATCCACATAAATCTATTATTTAATTTAATCTAATTTGGTCCATGTTTTATTTGGCCTTAAACCATCCCAAATCAAATTTGAACCATTTGCTCTCCCTAAAACTTTCTAGTATTAAATCCTCAACTTTTTATCCAAATTTTCACCTTTTGATTTAAGTTTAATATCCCAGTCTTCCCTTCCCACTCATATATTTCATTTGTTGTTTGTACTAAAAATAGTTGTCCCTCATACACATTCATCCTTTGATTGAATTCTTCTTTAGGTCTTTCAAAAATAGTCCCAACATAAATATCATTATTATTTGGGATATTTATATTAATGTAATCTTCCCTATGAATTTTTTTGCCTTAATATTCGACTATAATCATATTTTTTGTATTATTTATGGAAAAACAAGTGTCTAACTTCCTAATATGATTTTAAAATGGTCTATACAAAGCACATGAAATGCTTTCCCAATACATTATATTTGGAAGCTAATATTCTATACCTTTCATAGTTGTGGATATATCCTAGTATTAAATATATGATTTTAGCCCCCTTTTCATATATTCCACATATTTGAGTAATTCGAAAGGTTACAAAGGAGTTATTCCTTATGGAAAGTTTGGCTCACCTTTATCTTTTGTATGCTAGATTGGGATTGGATAAGACCATAGTAGATCTTCTTTTATTGTTTTATATTCCAACATTAGTATGCATTCCATGGCATGGAACCCAAAGATATTAGGTTTGATAATACCCATTATCTTGTGGTTTCCATAAAAAAAATTAGCCCCAGAAAGGTCATGAATTCATAAATATCCTTAATAATGTAAGGAGTAAACGTACTTGATCCCTCTTGGTATGTTTTTCAGGTGTTTATGATCTGTGGCAAAGAAATTTTGCCTAATTTACATAATGATGTTAATCCTCAAAAAATTTGACTATATCCTCATGAGTGTGTCCTATTAGAATGAAGCTTACACACATAATGTTGAATACCCTTATTATTTTTAACTTGGATGTAAATGCAAATAGGGTAAAAATATTTTTGTTGGTAGAAGCATTATATATTTTCAAGTAGAGGATTGGTGGTTATTTTTAATGACTTATTTTTACTATCAACATTAATTTATCTAGAATAGACAAATATATCTTTGTAACCTTTTAATTTTTCATGCACTTCATTTTTTAATAGTGTATCATGAAATAGATGTTTTAATGATCTAATACTTTTATACAATAAATCCACATATTCATCAGTGATCAATTCTTCAATATTTATAACGCACATTTCCAATAATGTGAATGTTTAATTTGATCCACATTTAATAAATGGTAGGCCAAAGTGGACAAATCCCAAAGTCTTGTGTCCATGTGTGAGCATACTAGTCAAAGTAATAGAGAGGTTCATAACATTACATATTAACTTAGCTTTATTTATTGTCCTTAGTATGTAAGTTTTCATTTTTTCCATTTTATCTTGCACAATGTTTAATAATCCATGAGGTTGTTCCTCTAATTTCAATATGTGGGAACAATAATGTGCATGATATATTTGAATGTATTAATTATGTCATTTTTGTTCCTCTTCAAGTTTTGAGAATGCTTCTAGGCATCTGGTGGATCTATGTTTGTTGTACATATTTTTACACTCATCACACTTGGAAAAGAAGTATTACAGTTTGTTTTTAACATAAGAGGAAGGTTTAAAAATTTTAACTCCTTGTTACACTTATTTAGCATTAAATTTTGGATCATAATGCAGGAAGTATTATTTTAAGAAATTTGATACCATCATGTCCTACAAAATAATTAAAATGTGGATACATGTATTAATTTATCTCAATTATTATCAATATACAAATAATTATTATGGTAATATTTGACCTTTATTTATATTTCCCATTATTACCATTTACTAGATGCATATAACCATTTATCCAATCTTATTTATGTCCATAAAAGGTGATCCTTAGGTACCCATAAGCTTTGTACCACAAATTATGAGATAAATCCATCATATTTTTTATTTTATGTTAATCTATGGATTTGTCACCCACATTAAAGATGGAATTTCCCATTAATGCATATAAAATAAATTAAATTTATATCCTCTTCATTCAAGGATCTAGTTTTGTCCATGGAACTTTGACTAAAGTAATCAGAAAAAAATGACATTGATTTGTAACAATGATATTCCACGTTAGCCACTTCATCAAAAAACATTGACAATTTTTTTTATCTTGGTAAAGTTTTTGATAAGATGAAGTAGGTAGAATGGCATTAGAATTTTTATGTGTTTTATAATTATAGGGGGTTTTAATCACTTTTTAGAATGACTTTAATTACTTTTAGTAGAGGTTATTGAAGCATCAGAACATACTAAGGATGAGGATAGCTATGAGATACTTCATATGTGCATAATAGTTTATCATAAAAATATATGAATTTGGATGACATAAATTTAAGATGAATTAATTATTCTATGTTATTGAGAAAATCAAGTATAACCAGTATTGTATAAACTAAAATAATGCATTCAAAATAGTTCAAATAGAAAGTAACCAAGACATTACACATGAGAACACATGCAAGGAACATAACAAGAAAGCATACATGTAACCATAGCCATATAATCTATATTGATCTATTCTAAAATAAAGAGTGGAGTATCTTCATATTATAGCTTATTAAAACTCATGAAATAAAGATAAAATATTATATGAAATAATAAAATGAGTATATAATGCATGAATATCAAATAAATATCTTGTGCAACTTTCCAATCCATGTTTTTCTACCAATACTTTCCTAAACTTAAAAGGTTGTCTCATCCCAAGATAATATCACAAGATCTTCTAAGAGCACAATTTAAAAGGAGATAAATAAATGGTTGGACCAGTAAGAGTCACAATAATCACTCATGTAACCATTTCTAGTTTTCACCCCTTATGCACTACTTATCTTCCCTTTTCAATTTTCAATTAAGTAGCATACCAACCTACCACCCTTTTTGGGTTTTCAATAATCTAACATAGCTAAGTGGATTCTATTTATGGGTTTTCAACTAACCCAACCCTACTTATCTTATGAAGTCTTCCCCAATAGAAAATTTTATACAAAATTTTCAAAATTTGTACTCTATGCAGTACTTAACTCAAAGGTGGTGGCATGGATGTAGATGGAGGTTGACTAGAAGAGTCCTTAGAATGGGACTGTGTAACCTTGCACTATGTGATGATATTATAGATATTTAAAGGTGTCCCATAGGTATTTGTATTAATAATCTATGTAACTAATATGGTGAAAGGAATTAGATCCATTTTATAAGAACTCCAATCGAGCATCAATTTTTTTATCAAATTTAATAAGGTGCATAATAGAGCATGGTAAGTAATGATATATTTGAGTTATACATCATTAGTGATGCTTAATGTGACCTTGGTATTCACAACCTTTTTTTGAATCTCTCTGATTAGTTACTCCATATTATCTACATGTCTTTGAGCTTGGATACTAGTGAAAGAAATCTGTAATAGTTGGATCTACTAATTTAAAAGGTTATCACACACATTATCCATGAAATTTAGTGATTATTGGAGTGATATATCCTTATCCTCCATATATTTAGTGTGATTTACCATGGTTTATTTAGTTGTGGTGGACTTTACAAAGTCTAAGCTAGAACTGGTGAATGTGGTATCTAGTTGATGCTTCCAATCAAGAAAGTTATGTGTGAATTATTGAGCTTGAAGTTCAATAGTGTTGAGAATTATTTGATACTCCTCAAAAATAATGATGAGTATAGAAACCTTGGCCTTGAAATCCTATCCTAATATTCCCAATGTGTGTAGTTTTTATGTTATGTATTAATCTTTTGTTAACCTAGAGACAAGTGTTTAGAGTCTGTGTTGGTCAGACATTACCTGGTCCTCAATTATTTGAGTGACCGACTTGAGATAAGTATATTGGATGATATTTATATCTTCATATAGTTAAGACTTCATATTAACATTCTTGACCTTATATTTAGTGATTTCTTTCTCTAATGAGAGAGCCTTCTATGTGATGGACTCCTAGCATGCGACAACACCCTTTAATTACTTCTTCAGTGGTAACCTGGAAACATATAACAATGATTATTATTAAAGTAGGAAGGATACCAAATTTATTATGGTAGCTAAAGGATCGGGTCATGACATGGTTAGAAGTGGAAGGGAGAAGGTGGTGCATTGTGTACCCATAGTTGGAACATCTCAAATTTAGACTCCTCCCAAAGGTAAGGCTAGTTACTACTCACTTATTATAATTATGGATTTATCTTTTTCTTGTGCTATCTATTATGACCGACCATGTTACTATTTTTAGGGACTTTTTCTTACTATTACTTGGTGTCTTCTATAGTATTTATTTATTACATAGCATCTTCCTCATATTTTCTCTTGGATTCCTCTGGTACTTTCCTATTTATCTAATCTTCTATAACTTTCTTCTTTTATTTTTCCTCCTCCTGCTACTTTTATGCATGCTCTTATTCCATTTTCTATTATTCAATCAAAATAACCTTGTCATATGCCTATGCCTTGGCTTCACAGACTTGTTCTTTCTATGTGTGAACCCATTATTTTCATAGGCCTTCATCTTCATCTTCTTTCTTATTCTTCACAACTTCAATATATTGCTATTAGGTGAGAGTATAATCAACTAGATCCTTCTTTTCCTATTCCTCTATCTTCTCAATACTTATCTTCTTCTACCTTGGCCTTGGCAGTGAGTGCAGCCTCTTTATTCCTTTGTTATTCATCCATTTTTTTTGGTGTGCCTCATGTGTCTTCTTTGCTACATTTTTAGCTTATTTTGACTTATTTTCTTCCTTGATACACTAGTATCTTTTAGTTTCTACATCATGAGATTTTTGCTTGGCCTTAGCTTCCTTAACTTGATGATGTGTTTGCTCATCTTGATACTATTGGGCTTGCTCCTTATAGTTATTATTTTCTTATTAACATATACACTATTCTATTATGTGAACTAATTATTCCCATGAAGCCTTTTGATATTCAATTGTAGGTCAATCTAGTATTAGCTCTTT
The DNA here is from genome assembly GCA_037957365.1 of Torreya grandis. Taxonomy (NCBI): domain Eukaryota; kingdom Viridiplantae; phylum Streptophyta; class Pinopsida; order Cupressales; family Taxaceae; genus Torreya; species Torreya grandis. The sequence continues at coordinate 90,542 of JARHVA010009936.1, read as the reverse complement.
AATATCACAGTCTTATTCTATGGTTGATGAATCACTTAGTTAGACAACAAAGCTAGACATAGATGCTTTATTATACCTAGAGTAATTAACCTATTTTTGGGTGGTGGTTATGTTAAGGAATGATAAGTATGTACTTATTGTGTAATGGTTACCTTGCCAAATATACATTCTTTAAGAGTAGGAGAAACCTAATCCTCTCATCAGGTTCTAGGTCTATGCACCAGAGTCTCCGATTGAATTTTAGTCAGTGGAAAAAATATTTTAAAAACTATAAAAGAGGTGGAATGTTGATGCTCAAAGAGTTTAGCCATTCTTGAAAATTGTTCAACCTCTTCACACATAGTGTTAATAAATATAGATATTAGGCATGGTGGTATTTCCATAAAGATTTGGAGGGACCTTCTTATGAAATCAAATTTTTCACACTACCTTATAGAAAAATAACTCCTCTTCCTTCTCATAAAATTTGCTTAGCATATATTCAATCATAACCTAGTATACCTCCTACTTGTCAGTCCTCATCTGAGGTAGGTCATAGAATCTTGTGATTTATGGTACTTTGGGGTCATCTATCAAAGTTGCTATACTCCTCATCTTATAATTTGATGGAGGTGATGGTTGCTATTCTATATAAATATTATGCTTTCCTTTCTACTACTATGAGGTTGTGGATTTTAGTTATTGCTATGCTAAAATAATCACTACACTAGGTGGTATGGCTTGGAGAGGTGTTTCACACCTAGTTGTATATGCTTTTTGTTTAGTGATCTCAGCTTGTACCATGGCCAAGGTAAAAAAATATGTAATGGATCCAAATGGTGATATAAAAAGCTCATGTATATGAATGCATGTGCCTTTTAGAATTAAAGTGATAATAACATGTTGTTTGAGGTATTAAATGACATATAATGTACCTATGGGTTGTAGCAATCAACTCTAAACACTCCTCCCACCTTGTCTTGAACTTGACCTCATGAGATAAGGCACCATGTTTAGGTGTCTATATAAGATTAAAAAACTACTTTGCTAGCTAGTAATTGGTGTCTAGGTATACCTCTCCTTTAGGGGACTTCTATTGAGTGAAACATAACATAAAGATAAAAAGCTAGTACTCTAAGGTCTACAAGGAAGTCATGCAACACTTATCAATATTTTTAAGTATATCCTATATAATGTACTTAGGCTAGTTAAAATATTAATTATGGTGTATCTTGTGATGTGTAATATTAACCACTCCTTTAGGGATTTACTTCACAGATTTGGTAGTCTACCAAAATCAATGTACAATTCACTCAACCAAGATGCACATTGGATCATCTTAGATATTTTCAATTTGGATTCCTCTAGACCCTTATACATATATGTCTCTTACTTTTTGAAGGATAGGTGGCCTTAATGAATTATAGGGAATAAGAGAATTGCCCAATGTGGACCTACCCAAAGTTGTGGCCATTACTTCAGTTTTGATGTCAATGGTGGTATTAGGGCTAATTTAAATGTTTCCCTCATTATAGTGGCCAAGTATTTTTTAAATCTCCCCCAAATCATCAAAGGTAGGCATATTAATCAAGTGTTTGACATCTGTATTCTAAAAAAGATGTAAAGATATAAGAGAAAGTGGTTGCATAACATCTATTAAATCTGGTTGGAAGAGTTTTTGTTTTGTCATTTGAATATAATCAAATGGATTTAGATCAATATAGTTTATTTTTTAAAGCACAATATCGATGCACATTGCTTCCTTTTGAACATGTGTCAAGGTTTTGATGAGCTATGAATGATCCATAGTATATGAATACTAAAAATTAGAAACTTTTCACTTTTTACACTATATAAGTTGGCTCATCTTTGGAAGTTTAGTTCATAAAATAGTTACAAGTATGAAATGTAGAATTAGCTTGAAACCTTGTGCCTTTATATATTTTTCACCTGTTGTTTTATTTGTAAATGTCATGTTGAATTATCCCTTAAATATCAATTTGAGTGATAATGTATAAAATCATATCCGATCTAGAAATAAAGGAAATTAATTATTGGCACATGCATCGAGATACACCTTTATATTCTTTGTTATCCATACTAGAGTATGTATTGATGATGTTGACTGGCTATTGATTTGGTGAATATTAGATAAATCAAACCTAGGATATAGTATTAACTACTTAGGATGATCATTATATGGCTGAGATCTTGGCTAATATGACTTGACTATACATTTCTTAGACTTAATTAATTTCTTTCACTTCTACTAACATCAACAATGATGCACCTAAATTATTATGTGCACAGGTATCACACATTATACTTAATATCATGGTTCCAAAATATGTTGAAGATATCATCTATAAATACACACAAGAAAACATACATAAAAGGGAAATCCTAATCTATTTGGTGCTACTCAGCACCTAATTTATTGGTAGAAAGAGATCAATTATGACTATTGGTGGTAGGGATTTAGCCTACAACCATTCACCTACCCTAGTAGAATGTTTTCCTATAGATCTCTCAAAATAATGGTTCCTTGCTATGATATTTCATGTATAATGTAAGGCCCTTTCCACCTCATCTATAATTTGCCCAGAAATGTTATGAAGTGACTATCATATAACAAAATTGGTTGATCTTTATGGAATTCCTTGTCATAGGTTTCTATCATGACATGATCTTTGACTCTACTTATGAACTTCCTACATTTGATTTAATTCAATAATCTTGTTTATGAGAGACTCATGATTCCCTAGTCTCATAAACATTACAATGTATAGATTAGGTACCAAATATTCCATAGGTATTACTATTTCAAGCCCATAGTCTAACTAAAATGGAGTAAAACCTATAGCCCTCTTATAGTGTATTCAATATACCCTAAGAATCACAAGAATGTGATCTTCTGAATAATCCAACATGATATAATAAATCTTTATCAACATCTTTCCTAACACTTTATTATAAGCCTCAACTTGTCCATTAGCTTGCAGATGGTACATAATACATTTATGATAGGAAATTATGAATTATTCAGTAAGAGATTTGATATTATTATTTAGGAATTGAGTCCGTTGATCACTAATGAGCTTGATGGGGCATCCAAATTATGTGATAATATTCTCATAAGATAACTTTATTTCATCCTTTACCCCATAGTTGTGTGTCACAACAACCTCAACCCATTTAGTAAATTAAGTGATCATAGTGATAATATACCTAGCTTTGCTATGTTTACTTACTAGACTGATAGGTGTTATAAAATTGATGCCCTAATATTCAAAAGGTTATTTGTATAACAAAGGTTATAAGGTCATTTCATCCTTCTGATGTGGCTTACCCATTCGTTGACATACATCATAATTCTTTGTTACTCTATGTACATCCTAGAAAAGATTCACCCACCATAATCCACTATATAACAGTATCCATGTAGTATTTTCTTTGAAAAAGTGACCTCTTAGTTATTCCTTGGTGTGTTTCTTGTAAGAGCTATGGATGTTCATGTTCAAGAACTACTCTACATAGTACTTCATCTCTTTATTCATAGTGTGTAGGGAATACCCATCATTCTATGAAATTACCAATTGCTTCAAAATTCTTAGGTATTACACTAAGTTGATTAAATGGAAATTAGGAGAATATTCCTTTAATTTTTTTGGCTCTTTCCTATTCATGATTCTACTAAGATGATTTAGCCTAACATTTTATCTTCTTGGCTTGACACTGATGCAAATTTGAAATTCTTAAAAGAATATTAGCCAATTTTAAATTCATCCTCTAAGCATAGGCTTATTAACTAGGTAGCATAGATATTGATGATCCATGAAAACATTAAATGGTTTTACAAGAAGATAATGTCTAAATTTTTATAGTGAAAACACTATAACTAGTGTTTCCATTTTAGTTGTCATGTAATTCATTTCTACATTAGACAACTTTTGGTTTACAAAATATATGGGGTGGTCTAGTTCATTATCTCTTGGCTAGATAAGCACAACATAGACTATGATACTAGAAGCATAAATGTACACATAAAATGGATTACTCTAATATGGAAATATGAGAATAAGTGTAGTGACCAATATCTACTTTATTTATATAAAAGTTGTTGGGCACTCAGAAGTCTAGACAAACTTTGTACCTCTCCACAATAAATACTCTAATGGGGATGAAATCGATGCATATACCTTGATGAAATTATAATAATAGCCTATATGGCTAATAAAATATTGAACTTACATTAAAATAACTAGTGGGGGCATACTAATAATGATTATAATTTTTGCCTGGTCCATCAAGATCCCTTCACTACATACCACATGTCCTTATAAGACACCAAAAGGTGTAATTTTTTATATAAAAAATTTAGGGAAATATACAGAGCTTGATATCATTCTAGGATCAACTATCACTTGGATAAGTACTCTTTAAATAAAGAGAAAACTACCCATTCATCTATATATACTTCTAGGAAGTCATTAATGAAATCCTTAAAGGTAGCCACCACTACTCTAGAAAAAACTGTAGGAGCATTCTTGACTCCAAAAGGCATTACCTAATAAAAAAGGATCCCCATTCTATGGAAAAAGTTTTTTTTATCTCTATCTTATTTTGAAATGGATATTTGATGATATCCACTAAACCCATCTATAAAGGAGTAAACTTCAAGACCTTCGATGGATTCCAAAACTTCATCTATGAAGGGAATCAAAAATGGATCATTCACACATGCATCAATAAAAATTGGATAGTCACCACATACTTATCTCCCTTATTTTCTTAGGATGCACTACCATGGGACTAACCCAATTTACCTTCTCTATAGGATAGGTTATACCTACTTCTTGTATTCTATCTATTTCAGCCTTCACTTTCAACTTCATATTTGGATTCAACTTATACAACCTTTTTTATGAGTCATGCAAACTCCTTGAGCTCAACATGCATTTCACCTAGGGAATGATCTAATCCTTTGACTTTTGAAAATTTTAGGAGAAACACATCTTGATAATCATGTAGGAGTTACATATCTTTTAAAACTTTAGGTTCATTGCAATAGTCACCAATATGTACCAATTTAGTAATCTCCTCACTTTTGATGTTTTCCACATAATTTTCAATAGGTTGATAATGAATCTTGAATTTTCCCTTTGAAATAGGTTCTCACAACATTCTTTGCCCTTGCTTCTTTAGAATCTATATATTACATAGATTTTATTCTTCAGTGGGTCCTATGACTAGATCTTATAATGGTTCTATGGTCCATTTAGGTTCAAACAAATATGTCATATCAATATCACCATCAGTATTTGAATCTTAAGTTTACTCCTCTTTCTATTTTATTTAGTAGCATGACTGCATAAGAGGTTCTTCTTCCATCTTGTCATCTTTATATCTTATAATGATGTATTTAGATCATAGACTATGTTCTTAAGTGTAGTAGACTTTGTCATGATGATTAAATCCTTTATGCACCCATGGCATAAGAAATGTTTGATTTTGAGTAGTGCATTATGAACCATAGGATTATTATTTTCAAACATAAAAGTTTTTATGAATTTACTCTGCACATGTGCCTAATACTCTATCTCCCTCTTGCATTATTGATGTGTATACCAATATGATGGTTAAGGGGTAAGTGTCTAATGAAAGATATGAACCCAATACTTATGTGCCACTAGTTCTTCATTTCAAACCTCAACACATTTATGGATATGGATTTTGTAATACTTACCTTCCTAAAAGTAAGGCCAAATACTTCTGATTACCTATAGTAGTTAGAATTTATTGATCATAAGTTCACATGCATCATCCCAATTGAATTGGTCATTTTGATGAATTATCCACCATGTATTTGTAACTACCTATAAATCATAATTCAAGGCTCTAACCTGATGACTAATCATAAGAACATGAACTTGTAGGCATAAAATGAATTGATTGATATGCTAAGGCATATAGTATGAAGGGAGTTATCTTTTCATGGTGAATACCATTCTCATAAGTCAAATTTCATGATGACCATGAGCCGAATTGAGTAGATGCGTATCTAAGTATTTAATTATAAATGAAGTTATTTCCCAAGGCAAAGTGCCTTCTGTAGTTGGCTCTATATAATATTGTATATGATCATCAGCTTGAGAGTGTAAATCAATTTATGAACAAGTAGGCAATTTAGCAGATATGGTTACATAATATTTTATGATAAACTTGTGATCTAGGAAATTGACTCAAGAGAGGATGGTTAGTATGGTGTTAGTTCCAAAATGAAAAAAAATGAAAGAAACACACTAATAACATAACATCTCTAGGCCTAAGCTCAACTTCACCTTCACCTTCCTTGGATGCTTTAAATTCCTTTGTAGTGGTGGCTTACTCAACTTGTGCTCATGAAGTCCTTGGCAATGCATGCTTGTCTACCTCCACCTCTCCTTAGCACCTTATGGCTTTGGTTTGGCTTGGCTTGGAATAAATTTAGCATGGTAACACTAGTTTCAATGGCTTTTTGAAGATAATTATGCATTATAAATTTTCACCAAAATAGCTTAGAAATGATGTTGCAAGACCTCTTATTTATATATTTTTGGATTTGATCAGAATTAACCTCAACCATCCATCTCAAGATCGAGATGTGTGGTTGAGGATTTATTTAATTTTCATAATTAAGTTTTTAATTATCCTCATCATGACATTAGAACAAGGGGAAATTAAAAGGGAATCGAGGGCATCATGGAAGGCATTGATGAGGCATGGAGGGCATGATTCTTGATATTTGTGGCATTTATGGCCTAGGGATGTCTTCCCAAGAAAAGAGGTTAGTTGATGATGAAGATATTTAATATTAATTTTTAAAAACAAGTATTCAAAAAGTTTCCATGGAATTTTTAATTATGTCTTGATTTGGGTTAATTAGCTCTTAAGCATGATTAAGCAATTTGTGCACAAATTACTTAATTTGATTAGAATGCCTTGTTATTGGTCCAAAAATTGACTGGATTGGAATTAGAAGTCCACATCAGATTCATTGGATCCATATTTCAATTTATACTATTACCAATAACAAATAACAAATACACATGTCTTGTGCAAAAGATTTGTTAGGAAAGAGCAATCCAGAGTACTTAGATGCAAAATCGCCATTTTGATTCAAAATGAACTAATCAAAGTTAGCTAGCCCATAAATTGTGTTTCCCCATTTAGGGATACCATATCAAAAATTAGCACTTGAATATGTAAATTTCAACTCATTTAATAACCTTTAGTGTTTTTAGGCCAAATTATGCATTTTGGGTGGAAATTGGCCAAAATCCTAATTGGGGTTTATTGGTGGCTAGTTTTAGGTGTCTATAATTTGCCCTTGTTTGGGAAAGAATTGCAAGCTATAATCATAGTAACATCTTCTCAAAGAATGAAAATGTCATCTATAAGTACAATTATAATGATGATAAACTAACTATATGATGTCCCCTCGAGGGAACAGTTGGCACAAGTGGGTCAGTGAATGGTCCCTCAAAAAGAAAGAAATAAAATGAAGGGACCATAGAAAGGAAGTATGATGGGGTGAAAACATAATTCTATTGAAAAAGTAGTCAAAATCATTGAGAATGCAAGTGGGATGGTCTACAATGGTTTTCCCAAAGGTAGTTAAACATTGTACCCCGATAGTGGCAACATGGTATGATAACATAATGATTTACCCAAAGGTAGTTATAGTCATTGAAAAGATGGAGCTGCTCTAGCTAGGACAAACAAAAAAGATAATAACATTACCCTATATAGGAAAAAAAAGTAAAGTGGGGACAACACAATGATTTTCCTAAAGGTGGTTATAATCATTGAAAAATGTAAGTGGAATGGTTTACAATGATTTTCCCATAGGTAGTTATAATCATTGGACCTAAATTATGACAAAAATGATAAACTTTGCCAAGGATGATGACAACTTAACACAGAGGGTAATGATGAATTGTAATAACCTATGAGTAGGGAGATACACATCTAAACTAATAAAGGTTGAAATTCGTTCATGGTTAGTTACTCTATTTGGTATATGATTGGGAATGAATCAGGATGTCGGTGCTAAAGATATGTTACCATTACTTAATAGACTTCTTGAAGCTTAGGTTGTTTTAGCACATGTCAGTAGTCATCATGGTTTAACACAATGAGGACTTGGCAAAAATATGCATAAGGAGTGACTCCCAAATTCCAATAATCAATAGAACACAATGCACCAATGATAGAAAGCATAATGACAATGTAAACATATGAATATGGATGAATTCAAGTGTAAGTGTGGGTGAAGAATTACTCAGTGAACACACATAAATTGAATCAAGGAAATAGTGTTGAAAGTAAACAAACAAGTAAAAAAACAAAAAAAAAGTAAAAATAAACAAACAAACAAACAACGTAATAGAAACCATACGAACATTGCCCCTATAAAATGGGCCATAACTTAACAAACAAACAAAATGTGGGAATATAAAAAAAGGAGATGGTCGAGATGTCTCCATATGCATTGGGAAAGTGGACATTACCTACATAGTTCCATGGATATAATATCTAATAAAAAACTTCAAGCCAAATGTAGTTCTCCCAGAGAATGGGAAGAATGTGATAACAAATGAAAATAAATAGAATGCATGTAATAGAAGAAGAGGAATTGTATTAAAAAATGGTAAGTGCATGAGAGAAAAGGCAAAAAAGGATGGAGAAACTAAATGATTAAGTGTTTTACTTGTAACATAGTAAGGGTTCCCAGAATCCTTAAGGCAAAGAAGTGGTCAATATTTTTGGTCTTCTCTAATGATTTTTCAAATGTTTTTGGTATTATTTTGGAGTATCTGAACTCAATCGAGAATGATGAGACACTAAATGGTTCAAGCTCACAAAATAGCGAGAACATGGCTTAGGTTGCTCATAAAATTATGAGATCATGGCCTAAGTTACTCACAAAATGGTGACAGCATGGCTTAAGTTGCTTACAAAATGGTGAGAGTGTGGCTTAGGTTTCTCACAAAATGGTGAGAGCGTGGCTTAGGTTGCTCACAAAATTGTGAGAGCATGGCTTAGGTGGCTCATAAAATGGTGAGATCATGGCTTAAGTTACTCACAAAATAGTGAGAGCATGGATTAGGGTGAATAAGCTAAACTCAAAAAGTATTTCATGCTACCTACATATTCCTAGATTAGGACCTCAAGTCATTGTAGTTCGACCCTTACAATGGAGGAACTTGACTAGTGTAGTAGCCAATTCAAACAAAATAGGCATAGTTGGTAAAAAGACATAACATGGAATAGGAAGTGGTAAACTAGTACATCAAGGCTTAATGTTTCCCCTAGATTTCCCATAGGTGGTTATGGATAGGTCATAATGGTATATATTAATGGTACTAGTTTTCCCAAAGGTGGTTATAATTAGTATCATGATCAGTGGTGAGAAAGGAATAACAAATGAAGGATGTAATTGCCACAACTTCTATCACACAATCCCAAAATATTCTCTCTATCTAAATTACTTAAAAAAACTAATGAAACTGATCAGATACATTAATGTTGAAACTATGTAATGAATGGAAAAAACCAAGGTCAAAGAGGCTAGTCTTTAGAAGACACTAGGTCGATAAAATGAAAGCAAAAAGTGGATATAGTGAAGAGATGGATAAGGATGGTATTTATATAAAGAAGAATAGTGACAAAATGACATAACTAAAATTATCATAATATAAAATACACCTTATCATTCAAACATAGTACTGCTTGAGATGAATAATATTCATAGACTACAGAAGTTCATCATTGTCTAGTGTGGCAATCTTGTATGCTCTTGATCCATAATCTACAATGATGATGAAAGGCCCTATCTAGTTTGGTTTGAATTTCTCTTTATGATTTTTCTCAATCATGGTATTCCTTTGGTTTTCTTTAATAACAAGATCACCAAGTTTAAATGTTCTATACTTAACACATTAATTATAGTGGACTTTGAGTCAATTTTGATATGCTTGAAGATTGTTGAGCATGGTTATGCATTTCTAAACAAGTAGGTCTAGCTATTTAAATTAAGCTACTCAATAGTCATGATCATCTAGGACATTCTTGAAAGAGATGCATAGTGAAGGAAATTTTACCTCAATGGGAAGGGTTACTTGAGTACCATAAACAAGTGAGTATGGAGTCGCTCCTATGGGAGTATGATGATTGGTATGGTATGCCTAAAGGGTAGAGAATATATAGAGGTGAAAATCATGACCAACATCATTGAAAATATTTTTAAGAATATTGATAATGGTTTTGTTGGATTGCTCATCTTGGCCATTACCTTAAGGGTAATATGTTATATAAAAATGCTAGGTGATGTCGTATTCAGTACATAACTAGTCTACATCATTGTTATTGAATTATCCTCCATTATTAGATATAATTTTAGAGGGGATACCGTAGAAAAAAGTGAGGTGGTCGAAAATGAATATGGAAATTTGTTTTCTAGTCATGTAAGTGAGGGGTATAGATTTAACCCACTTAGTGAAATACTCAGTGGTGGTAAGGATATGTTTATGGACATTAGATGAAGTGGAGTTAATATTTCCAATGAGTTCAAGTCCCCATGTAGAAAATGGCCATAATTTCATTATCAATTTTAGAGTTTTTGCAGGGGCATGAATTAGATTAGCATGTTGTTGACATTTATCACACTTTTTCATGTATGCAGTGGCATCTGCATTCATTATGGGCCAATAATAACTAGTATCCAAGATATTTTTGGATAAGATTGAACACTAGAATTAGCTTCACATACTCCTTCATGAACTTCTCTTAACACTATCATAGACTCTATCGAGTTTAGACAATGAAGCAGATTTCCATCAAAACTATGATGGTAAAGGGTGCATCTAAGTAAAGTATAATAAGTCAAATGATGAATGAAGGCTTTGGTTTGTTTTCAAGATAGGTTAGGTGGAAGAACATGGTCATGAAGGTAGTTTTAAAGGTCTAAGTACTAGATAGAATTAGGACTAATAATATCACAAATCATGGCAATGATTGAAGGTTCATGAGCTGGTGCTAGCAAATTCTTGATGAGGAACTGATACTCTATAGATTTATATATTTGTCAAATAAAAAATCCAATATTAACCATGGCATCTATAGTTATGTTACTAGCCCTTGGTATGTGCTCAAATTGAATATTGGCAATTTGTTGCTTAAGAGTGTTGACCATGGCTTTATATAGAACCAAATTGTCATCTTTAGTCTGAAAATGATTTGTAACTTGATTGATGATTAAATAAGAATCACCATAAACTTGGAGATGAGATATATTCCAATACATTGCTTTTCAAAGTCCTACAACAATTACTTCATACTTGGCCATGTTGGTTATACAAGGAAAGCTAATTTTGAATGATTTAGGGATTAGATCCCCCTATGGTGTAATAAAAAATAGCCTACCCCAATCCATGTGTAGTGTGAACCATCAAAACATAGTTTCCAAGGCTACACCTCAAGGGGTGTGTCAATGATGGTCATGATAAATTCATCAAGAAATTGAAACATGAGTGGTTGTGTGTCTATGAGAGGTGCTTCAACAAGTTGATCTGCAAGAACTTGTCCCTTGATTGCCTTCTAATTGACATACTCTATTTCAAACTCACTGAGAATCATGATCCATTTATCATTCTTTATTGAAAATTTATATTAGATAGTAGATACTTGAGTGGATCTAGTTTTTAGATGACCACAGTCTTATTATTCAACATGTAATGGCATAGTTTTTGCACTATGAAAACCATAACTAGACAAGCTTTTTCAATAGGTGTATAGTTGTGTTCATATGTAACCAAGGTATGTCTTAGGTAGTATACAACATTCTCCTTTCGTTTTTCACCATATTGATCCAAGAGTGCCCCCATAATATGATCAATAGCTAATAGGTATTAAAAAAATGGCTTTCTTGGCATAAGAGGTAATAAAATAGGTAGATTAACAAGATACTATTTGAGTTGTTGAAAAGTTGTTTGGAAGTGATCATTCCATTGAAATGTAAATCCCTTATTCAAAAAGTGTGTAAATGGATGGAACTTGTCTACTAACTGAGATATGAAGTGTTTTATTGATTGGATCTTACCCTCTAAGCTATGGAGTTGCTTTAAATTAGCTGGTGGTAGCATCTTGGTTATAGCATGGACTTTAGCCAAATCAACTTCAATACCTCTATGAGACATGATGAAGTCAATTATTTTACCTAAAGTTAAACCAAACACACCTTTATTTGGATTGAATCTGACTTTATACTCCCATAATCTTTCAAATATCTTATGCAGCACTGCTAGATGGTTAGTCTTAGTTTTGGATTTTCTTGATGGTCGACATAGTATTCAACAATATCATGCATCATGTAATGGAATATGATAGTCATGGCCCTTTTATATGTAGCTCTAGCATTATTAAGGCAAAATGGCATTACCTGACAAAAAAATGTTCCCCATGGAGTGGTGAACATTATTTTATGTTGGTCTTCTGGTGTTATTTTGATCTGGTTATATCGTGAAAAATCCATCCATGAGTAAAATCATTTAATAATCAATCATGGATTCAATGATCATGTCAATATTAGGTAAGGGAAAATAATCTTTTGGACAAGCTTTATTGATGTCTCAAAAATTAATATAAATTTTGATCCCTTTAGGATTTTTACTAATAGGTACCATATTAGAGATCTATTCTAAGTAGTCAATGGATTGGATACATCCTACTTCTAAGATTTTTTCCAACTCTTTCTTAACCAATACAACAATGTGAGGATGCAGCTTACATAGATTTTGTTTTACTAGTTTGGCATCAAGATTAACCATAAGGTGGTGTAAAACCAAGGTAGGATAAAAACCTAGCATGTCAAAACAAACCCATACAAAATATCCATAAACACTCTCAAAAAATCTACAAAGAAGCCACATTCCTCCTCATTGAGGGATGTACCTAATTTTATCCATTTCAAGTCTGATGGAGTCTCGATATTTACCTCTTTTGTATCTTCAACTAGAAGGGTCAAACTATCTTCTAGGATAGTAGGCAATGACTTAAACTGTTGAATTATGTCAGGGTCCTCCATTAAGACTTACTCTTCAACTTCTCCTAGGCATGATCAATCTAAGTCCCCTAATGGAAGATCTAGCCATGTGACAAAAATAAACAAAAATTCTTGAAGAATTTTATCAAATACTGGTTATTTAACAAAGCTGAACTCAGATTTAGAGGCAAGTTCATCATTGGCGGTATCTTGATCTAAATTTGAAGAAGAATGAACACCCTCATCTAATGGCACCTAAAACAATTTTTCAACACTAGACTAGCCTTTATCTTTACCTTTTCCCTAGTTAAAAAGTGCCTCAAAGAGGTTTTCACTTTGGAGCCTCAATTTTTTACTTATTTATTTTTGGCTAAAGGTGTTCACTCACTCTCCAAAATAGGCTATAGGACCTAATGTGATTAAGAATCTTGATTTGTGATCTCCCAATGGAATGTTGTCTCTAAGGCCTAAAAAATAATAAAATGCCTCATCATTCTAGAACTCATCAATTGGTAGACTAGATTGTTGTTGGTCTCAATCTTTCAGTTGGGGATAATATAATGGCAAATTGTTATGATGAATGGTCAAGGTAAGGGTACAAATGGCATTGTTATCAAACAAGTTGATTTTAGCTAGGTCATCAAAGGTGAGGCTATGATTGGACTCTACTTTGCTATCATCATCATCATCATCATCATCACTAGTTAGTGGTGAGGGGGTTTGAATAAAATATGTGGGGTCACCCCCAAGTAGTTTAAATCAAATTCTATAAGGTCTTTCATACTTAGTCATAGAAATTGGCTCAATGTTTTCTTGTTGATTCAGTCTGAGGTCTCTTCCTTCATAATTGTGATGTTCCATGATCCTATTAGGAATAGGATAATTGGGATTTTTATGACAATCAACTTGGTCATCATTTTATAACCATGAGTCATCCCTTTCAAGAGGGCTAGGTCATAGGCCAGATGTTGGTACAAATGTGATAGGTCCCTTATCTTTGCTTTTTATTGCCAATGCATATGTGGGGTGACTTTAGGTAGCCCAAAGGTTTTTATATTCTAAGGAAGATTGGTAATATGAAATGTATCATGGGTCATATATTCTCCTAGTCCATTAGCTAAAATGCTGAAATGATTAGAAGCTTTAGGAGGTGGCACATTGGAAAGGGTATCCAAGGTATAAGGATCTATGTAATTATTTGATGAAGGATCAATAAGTATAGCTTTTTATTTATCCTACTTATAACTTGAATTCACACCGTATTGATAATTATAGCATTGAAATTCAGCCTCAAGATGTTTGTAGTGTTCATGCAGGTGTAAATCTCTTGGAATATTCACTTCCATCCCTAAGTGGGAAAACTTGATACATTTGTGTATTATTGATGGGTATGCATGAATTTCATGTAACCAAGTCCTACCTATAAGCATGTTGTATGTTAACTCAAGATCAAGCACATGGCAAAGTGTATCATGGGTCAAAGGCCTAATGATAACTAGCAAACTAATGGTGCCTTGTGATTCTCTTTCATGATTATCATAGTCTTTGATAGTTATTATTTTTGGTTAGAGATCTACCATTGTGTACCTAAGAAGCTTGATTAGATTTAGAGATACTATGTTTAGGTTGGATCTATTGTCGATAAGGATGCATTTCATTTAATGCCATTTGATACAAACTTCTATGTATAGTGGGTTGTTATGGAGTAGGCCAAGGAAAGATATATCACTCTGGTTGAATGTGACTTGTTGGTCTAGAATATGTGTCCAACCAAATCTTGAAAGTTATCAAGGGATATGTCACTAGTAATAGTGGATTGGGTCAAAAACTCATTCAAGATGTTTTTATGGATTATCAACATTCATAGTAAATATAAAATAAAAATTTGTGCTGGTGTCTTTTACAATTGTTCCATAATATCTAATTTCATATCTTGGTCAGGAGTGAATGGTTTATTCTAAGGATAAATAGTTGGTTAGATGATGGGAAAAGTGGTGGATGGTTATGGTCTTGGAATTTTAATCTTTGACCTATGAGTTGTGATTGCATAATCAAGATTAAATATTAGATCATTATTGCTAACTGATGTTAGAAATGGTGTGGGACCAAATAAGATAAGTCTCAATTGTTGGTGCACTTGAATGTGGTCACATGGTAAGAATGAGTTGTCTTTATAAGATCTAAAAGGGGAAGTCCTAGTTTGTTGGTTTGCCTGTATGCACTCCCAGGTCAAAGAAGGATTATCCATGTAATTTGCTTGAATGTTGGTGTTTAGCAATCGTCTAGACTAATTAGTGTTTGGTCTAGGATTAATGGAGATGGTATTAATACTAACCCCTATAATATGACCTACAAATATATTGTAGTCATGTGCAACTACATGGTAGGTTTGTTAGTTGTTACCATTCTGACCTTAGTTTTGTCCATTATTTTGTCATTGTGGGTTCTACTATTGATTTTTTTGGTTTTGTTGGTTTGGCCTTTGATTTTTATACTATTTATTTTGTTGTTGCACTAGGTATTTTTGTTATTGTTATTGTTGTTGTTGTTGTTGATTTTTATGTTAGGGAAAGGGGTTTTGATAGATCCCAAGAGTTTGATTAGAAGTGGAAGCACCATTATATAATTTTATCTCCCCATTCTCTAACATATTCTCAATTATGTGTTTGATTTGGACACATCTTCATAGATTATGCCCATTGACCTAATGATAATCATAGAATTCATTTTCGCGATACCAATCAGGATAAGGAATGCCTTGTAGATAATGCTTTGGTATAGGTTGACTAATCAGACTAACAATAATAAGCCTAAAAAATATAGATTCAATAAGTTCTCCTTGGTCACTAAAGACATGATGTATAGGCATGGTTCTCTTAGGAGGAGGGGTTTGCAATGGTAATGGATGTTGTATTTGTTGTGTAGGTTTTAGTTAGTGTGCTTATGGTACTAATTGAGTAAGAGTAAGATAAAAAGGTAGTACAAAGTATGTTTTCACTATTTAAACATGATGAGACCTAGTTATTCCATTTCCCACAACATTCCTATTGTGATTGACTTGCTTTGGTCTTTTATGGTTATTAACCTATGTCAGTTATGATGCTTACACTTAGATGGGATGTTGGTCATTTCCCTAATTGGTACCTTGATTTTTATTAGTTTAATTAAGCTTGATGACTCCTTTATTGATGACCCCCCTCTTGATCAACAAACCCTTATCAATGATCTCCTTGAACATATGTGCACATTATAGTTCTAAATGATAAGCTATCCCACTATGCAAATTTTTGGTAAACACAATGGCTAATTATTTATCTAGTAAACTATGGGTGAAATGGCTCACAATGGATTTCCATCACTATAAATAACTCATAAAACTCTTACCATATTTTTGATTTACTTGTGTTAAATCCACCAATGAAATCTCATGCTCGAGATTGTAGGAAAAGTACTACACAAACTTATCAAAAAGATCATCAAAATATGCTACTGAGTTCTTAGGAAACTTTAAAAACCATTCAAAGTATTGTCCAACCAAGCTCCTTGGAAATAATATCAAAATGTATATGTTGTTATATGCCACTGGTTGACATGTGATGAATAATTTGATCAAATGAGCCTTACAATCACCTTTCCCTTTGTATATATTAAATTTTAGTGGTTTGTATCCTAGAGGAAATGATATCTACAAATATTCCATGTTGAATGGATATGAACATACATCATCCAATTTGAACTTTTTACTTTGTTTACCATCTTGAATGATAGCAATGACATCCTTCATCTGTTATAATTCTTGGGATAAGAAACTAGAAGGAATATTGGTCTAAGGGAGAATTTGGTTTTAGATAGATAGTGGGGAGGTCACAAGTGGAACACTTTGACCAAGGTATGATGGAGACACTTGTTGGGGTACATTGGCTTGGTTAGGGAATGGACCAAGAATATGTATATGCGGATTAGGATGTACATAAAATTGCACATTTGGTTATGGGATATTTTAGTTTGGGTTGGAGAAAGAGGTTTGACTTAGATGATTTTTTGGTTAGGATGGAGGGATATAACTATGTTATGCCTATTGTGGTTGAAAAGGGACATGATCTCAACAAATAAAACCTTATTGTTGAGTGGGAGCTTGTAGACCAAGTCCCTGTCTCTAGATTTGTGGTACATTTTGAACCAATGGTTGTCTAATAGGTATTTTAGAAACATGGGGACCTCCTTATTGCACAAATACCTATGAGGAAATGAAAGTAGGTTATAGATTTGGCATCTGTCATTGACTAATATTTACACATTATTAACTAGTCATTACTTGGTTTTGGATTGGCATATTAGTATGTGACTGAACAAGTATGTTCATCATTACCTAGTGAGGTGGAACATTTATTTCCCATAATTGAGGTGATAATTTATGTGTCCTTTACTATGTTGATGTAATATATTGTGGCTATTGTTGTGGAATACTACTCACTACTTATTGAGGATTAGGGTTCATCACATTCTATTACTGAGGCATGACATTGGTAGTTGTTTGATTACCTAATCCCATAGGTTGCACACTTGAGGAAGCATCTGGTTGAGGTTGGGGTATTCATAGGATTAACTATGGGCACATATTTCAGGCTAGTTATTTGTGCATTAGTACCACTTTGATTGAGACTAGATGTTGTTTTCAAATTATCTACTACATTTGGCTCACTATTCAGTGTAAAGGCCAAAGACACTTCTTCAATAATGAACATATACATCAAGTTATCTATTGAATCATTTTGTACAAATGGATCATAACTTATATTCTCTTGTCCACTTAACTCTATCAACACTCCTATTGAAATAACTAGGTCAATAAGAGGCTTACTTACCATGTTTATCTGATTGAAATCATGTGATAGATTTAGGTAGGTTTGGTATGCTATTTACATTTGGTTAAAGTGATATTCCATGATGTTTTTTCCTCAATTAGATATATTAAGATCTTGGTATATTTTTTGTATTAGAATCATAGGATTGATAGAAGAATCCTATTGATCGTAAATGATATTGTGGGGCACCCTTACTAGACTTGGTAAATTTTCATGAGGGAAGTCTGATAGAAACTTGGCCCCTACCTCTATGGATCTAAATAAAATCTCATCTTTGTTCTCTAATAAGTATTTCTCAAACACAAATGGATCATACGTGGAAGTCATATTAGTATAATATGACTGTTGAAGTACTAGCTCATCCATTATAGGTATTGTAGCTAGGTATTGTGTGGTTTAATCTTGGTCTTATTCTAATAAGGTGGTGTGTTAACTAGATAGTTGGCCAATAGATCTTGGATTTGTGCCCTTGATTGAGTATTATAAGAGAGATAAGAATCCATCTCATAAGTAATATTATGTACATAGGGGTCTTACACCATTTCTTCTTGCACAACCACATTACTAATCCCTATATTTTACATGAGTCCACTATGAGTGTATGAATACATGTTGGGATCCATAGACAATGATTTTGTGATAAAACGTCAAAGATTTATACAAACTCTAGAAAGGACAATGTCTAAAATAGATGATGTTCTAACTTAGTCTAGATTTGTCAAAAGGATCAAAATTTTTATGCAAATATTTCTAAGGAAATAAGCTAGCATGAAGTATCTAATGTTTCATCATTCACACAAAGATAATCAAGTAAATGGACCTAAAATCAAAATGCCAAAATCTAAGGTCAAAGTGTTTCAATCAGTCTAATCTAGGAGTTTAAAAGTTGTTAGGTCTTTTGGCCAAATGCAAAATCAAAATTTAGGCTCAAGCAAGGCATGTGTTAGGACTCTTGGCCAAACAGAGTTAAAAGTTATACTTTGAAAATAGATGAAAGTTTTAATCTAACAAATTTGAAACACTTCTAACAAACACTAGGCATTTGATTCTTGGACATGAACTTGATCAACTAGGTATAATGTATGAAACAAAAGGCACTTTTAGCAATAGCTTATTTTTTCAAAAAAAATAATATAAAACTAGGTTTTTTTGACATACAAGCTAGACAAAGGTGATCAACATAACTATTTTAGACAAAAGATCA
Source organism: Torreya grandis (assembly GCA_037957365.1). Taxonomy (NCBI): domain Eukaryota; kingdom Viridiplantae; phylum Streptophyta; class Pinopsida; order Cupressales; family Taxaceae; genus Torreya; species Torreya grandis. The sequence continues at coordinate 71,410 of JARHVA010009936.1, read as the reverse complement.
TGAAAGTACACTTGGATTGGTCTAAAAATGTAGGAGAAAATTTGGAACTTTATGCAAGAGGATCTATGAAATAATATTTTAAATGTTTTGGGCAGCATAAATATGCTATACTACTCAAAAGGTATGACAAAAATGTTTGTTTCAAAAAATCTTTAAGGTAAAAGACATTTTCCTATAATTTTGATAGCATAACACTATTTTTATTGACTCAAAAATGTTGGGGTGCATAGACTCAAAGTTAAAGTGTTTAGCACAAAATGGCTCAAGTCTATGGAGTGATGATAATGATTATGAGTCTCTACATGGCCTTCAACCTAAATTTAAAATTAAACCTAAGTTCCCTCAAGTTTAGTGCAAATGGTGAACCCACTTAACACATCAACCATGTGAACTTGTAAAGGTGTAATTCTGAATTTAGATTATAAGTGAAGGACTTAAACAACTTTGGTAAATTTCTAGACTCAATTGGGTAGCATAACTTCACCAAAGTGGATGATATGACTCTCAATCTTTTGATGAACTTTTGAACAAGGCAAATTGATGATCTCATGCAAACAACATAATTCCTCTTTGTTCAAAGTAAAATTTGGACTATATGTTTGGTTTGGATTGTTTGCTTACACCAATTTTTGACTCCAAACAAGACTTTAATCTAGGACAAGACCAAATATTTAACCATTTTTAGATCGTTTACTGATAAGGTTGCTTGGTATTGTTGGAATCCATCAATACACAACAATTTGAGAGGATTTTAAGTGTTCATCCAAAAGTAAATGCACATTATATAGTATGGTTTTTACACACACACCCCCCCCAAATTATTGTTGTAATCCATCAATATAAAACAATTTTAGAGGATTTTAAGTGTTCATCCAAAATTATTGTTGGAATCCATCCATATACAAAGTGATCTTCATGTGTAAAATAAAGTTAGAAAATCAATTTTCAAGAGTTTTAAAGGTCCAAATAAATATTGTAGAGTTACAAAGTTATCTTAATTTTTAATATGTGCCTATTCACAATGGGTGTGCCATTATGTGATCTATGAATTTGACTCAAGAGAGGATGGTTAGTATGGTGTTAGTTCCAAAATTGAAAAAAAATGAAAGAAACACACTAATAGCATAACATCTCTAGGCCTAGACACTAAGGAGAGTTTAGTTAACAAAAGAAAATGACAAACACAACTAAGAAGTAAGGAATGAAACACAATAATTCCATCACCTTCCTTGGATGCTCCAAATGCCTTTGTAGTGGTGGATTGCTTGTCTTATGCTCATGAAGTCCTTGGTAATAAAAGCTTGTCTACCTCCACCTCTCTTTGGCACCTTGTGGCTTTAGCTTGGCTTGGCTTGGAATCAATTTGGCATGGTAATAAAAGCTTCAATGGCTTCTTGAAGATATTTTTGCATTGCAACTTTGCACCAAAATAGCGTAGAAATGATGTTGTGAGGCCTCCTATTTATAGATTTTTGGATTTGATCATAATCAATCTCAACCATCCATCTCAAGATTGAGATGTGTGGTTGAGGATTAATTCAATTTTTCAAATTAATTTTATAATTATCTTCATCATTATATTTTAATAAGGGTAAATTAAGAGGCATGGAGGGCATCATGGAAGTCATTGATGAGGCATGGAGGGCATGAATCCTGATATTCGTGGCATTTATGGCCTAGAGATGTCTTCCCAAGAAATGAGGTCACTTGATGATGTAGATATTCAATATTAATTTATATAAATAAATATTCAATAAGTCTCCAAGGAATTCTTGATTATGCCTTGATTAGGGTTAATTATCTCTTAAGCGTGATTAAGCACTCTATGCACAAATTACTTAATTTGATCAGAATACCTTGTTATTGGTCCAAAATTTAAGTAGATTGGAATTGGAAGTCCACATCAATTGCATTGGATATGTATTCCCATTTAGTATTTTACCAAAAAAACAAATTTACATGTCTTATGTAGAAGATTTGATATAAAAGAGTAATCCAGAGCACCTAGGTGCAAAATTGGCATTTTGACTCGAAATGAACTGATCAAAGTTAGCTAGGCCATAAATTACATTGCCCCATTTAGGGATATCCTAGCCAAAATTATCACTTTAACATGTCAATTTCAAATAATTTAATAATTTTAGTGTTTTTAGGCCAAATTGTGCATTTTGGGTGGAAATTAGCCAAAAGCCTGATTAGGGTTTATTTGTGGTCAGTTTTAGATGTCTGCAAAACTAAGGTGTTAATGGATAAGTAACTATTAGTTTAGGCTTCCATTATTTAGATGTACTCATATATTTACTGAGTAAATATTACATCTAAGTTTTATTACGATTATACAATAAATTATACACAACTACACATAGAGCTTTTGGGTTTTCCAAAGAGTTTAACTTCATCTAACTAGTTTCTTGTGCAACATAAGGAGACTCAATTTTAGATGAAATTATGTAGGGTTTTTGTGCTTTATTTAGAGGAATTCATATAATATTATCTCCCTAATTCACCTATAACTAATTATGCAAAGTATTAATAGTCATCTAACCATCATATGCCCATTTCTTTCTAATTAGCATAGGATAATGAGTTTCTATTGTCTTCATTCGATGATTTCAAAGTCACCTTGTAGGCTCAATTTTATGACTTTGATCTTTACATATTCTAACTAGATAATGGGTTCAACTTGTCCATAATCTACTAAACTTAGAGTCACTAGGATGTAACTAAGAACTGGCCATCCAATCACCTCCTATGTAGACCTATGGATTATGTTAATTGTGTTGCCAAAATCAACTATAACATTTGGAATTTCATATCATACAAATTCAATGTTCATTTATGTATCTGCATCCCATGGCTTCTTTGTTTTTACATACTAAACAAGTTTTTCTACCTTCTATTATCCTCATTGTACACACTCCAGTAAATTATATATTAAATTTGTAATATTATGGGAAAAATCTTCATTATGTAATGTACTTAATAACTTTATTAAATCTATTAGTGTAGTAAAAAATCCATCATAGTGCATAATGCACACAATCTGACCATACATTTGTGTATCTTCTACTACATCATCTCCTTCAGTATTAGCTTGGTGTTGAATATTATTCAACATCTATGTAGCTTCATACCTCAGCCCCTTTTCTATAGTTGGGTCTAGGTATTTGTCCTATTTCACTTTATAAATTATCTAGTCTTAAGGAATTTCAACAAGAAGCAATATTTTATTTATGTGCTAGTGTCTTATAATGGCATTAAAAAATGCATCCTCCTTACCCTATGTATTCACCATGTTAAAATTATTGATGGCCTTTTCTTTTATTTTATTTTCTAAAATAGGAGGATACTTTTCTATCGCATGCTACTCATATACCCTACAATATGCATAGTAAGAATGTCTTTAGGTACTCAAAGGACAATTATGTAGCACATGGTTATAATATCCACATCAGTAACATTACAAAGGAGGGTGTTGATAATTATTTCCTCTATCACCTTGATAACCCCCTCTATATCTACCCTTAGATCCTCCTATATGTGATTGATAACCTCCTCTATAACCTCCTTATTATTTTGTTATATTTTATTTATGATGTTGATAGGTATTATCACCAATCCCAAATTGTTGTTACATAGCTTATGGAGTCTAACTAGTATGTTGTTGCTGCATCATTATTGTATTCTATGTTTATGAGTATTGGTATTGTGATGATGGTGGTGTCTATGTCTAACCCAATGAAATAGAGGTCCATCCAACTAGACCTTGAGGTTGGTACTAAGGGGAACTAGGAATCCATTTCAGACTTTCCTGCTTTGCACAACCCTTATCGACCTCTAGGCCTAGAATCATCTACTTCACTAAGGACATTTACTATGTATCAATGACGAATACATTCTTTGTAATATCTTATTTTTTATCCTAAAAATCCCTATAATTATTTTCATCATGATTGTGTGATTTTATAAAATTACAATACAAAATTTATGGTATTTTTACATACTATTATAGGAGATGGCATTACATTATTGTGTGCCCTACTACTCTATAGATTTCATATAACTATATCTTGATATTAAGACAATCATTCTTGTGATGTCCTTTCTTCCCACACTCCATGCACCACAAACTTATCTTAGGCTTATTTTATTCATTATACTACTATATCCTCTTCATAAAATCTTGAAATGTATTTTTAATATTAGAACCAACTATGGGAACTTCCCCATAATCTTCAATATGGTCTACCTAGAGAGCAACAACTTTAGCATCTACCTTAGTAGCATATTGAGTTTGTGTTATAGAAAACCTCATCTTGGAACACAATCCTTTGACAAACCATGTAGCTTTATATTTATCATCTAAGAAAAAATTCACCTCACTCATATCATCTGATAACCTATAATCATAATCATAGACTACTTCTCTTGAATTCTACCTAATCTCTTTTAGGTCTTGAATAGTTTGACTCATACATTTCTTTATTTTAAATTATTTTATTTGCCACTCCTTAACTTATTGTAGATTTTATCAAGCAATATATCTATAGTATATTAAATCAAGGTATCTTCAATTCATTTCTCTAATTAATTTGCACACCTTTATAACCTCATTATAAATACTCTTAGCTTTCCTTTTCATCTCACATGTTAGTAAGTACTTCTTAGCGTCCATAGACCCATTATGTCACCAAGTTTATAAATGCTCCTAAAGCACCCATATTATAAACTAGTGTCAAAGGGATTTTTTATGTAACTATTATAGTGGGAGGCTACATTCTATGTGATCTAGTCTGCACACTAAGAATATTTACCTATGCACTAGGAGAGTTTGTTTGTGCATTCTACTTTTTTATATTTCTTATTTTTCTTTGCTTGGTTTCAATGAACCCCATGGCCTTCAATTCCTTACAAATTGAGGTTTTTTCAATTTAAGTACCCCATCGATGAACTTTCTCTAAAAATGGACCTTTTCAATTAATATCTGCCTATATTTCTAGTTGAAAATTTTTACTAGAATATAATAAACTAGGCTACAGGGACGTGTACTCTTCCAGTGAATGATTCTTTCCTATGACTTCTTTTTTTATGCTTGAACCTAAAATTTCTCTAACTTTATCATAATTATTTTCTTAATACTTCATGTCCTTTTCATGGTAATACCCATTCTTGTAATTGTACACTACATTTATCATCTAAATGATCTACCTCTACACTATTATCATCTTCATCTTTGAATATCTCTTATTCCTCTTGCTCTTCATCACTTCTTTCTATCAACATTTGTCTTCTTCTTTCATCTCATCTTTATTCATCCTTCATTCTTAATTTTTTTATTATTGTTCATCACTTCTTCCTACTCATTCTTCATCTATTTCAATAACACTCTAAACTTTACTCATTATTACCTAGGCATTTTAATGTTTACTCATCTATTCTATTGTTGTGGCTCATATTCTAAATCTAGACTCCTCTTTCCTTGTGTCTCCATTATGGATTTAGTTATAAGCTTTATCTATTCATCTAATAATAATTCATTTTCATGTCACACACACACCCCAGTTTGACAAAAGTGACTACTCTATATTGGCTGGAGTAGGTACCATGGCCTTGTCCACAACCAACATCTTCACTAGGATAGGTAGTTGCTACAAAAATTTCCCTCAAATTCCTATGATGAACAAGTCCTTCACAACTTCAAAAGTTATATATCATCACACTACAAACTTAGTTATATATCTATCTACTATAGTATCAACCCAATGATCTATTACTCTTGTCTAGTTGGTTTCCAATATTTACAATTGATGTACCTTTTATTTAGTATAGATTATAGTTTCTTCCATCTTTGGTTAAAATTAATAGTATTCTAATTGTGAAAACTAGTTAGCTAGCAATTTAGGCAACTCACACCAAAATATTTCATAAATTTATCCATATATCTTCTCTTAAAAGATCTCTTGAACTATAAGACCAGTCCTTCTTGATTCTTCTTTTGTGAGATTACATATCCTTTGGTCTAACCATATCTCAATATCTCTCCACCCTGGTAACCATCTTAGCATAATTTCCTCCAAAATGAGTTTTCATACTCATCGTACCATTATTAGCAAAGGTTATTGAAGTATTATAACATACTAAGGACAAGGATAGATGTAAGATAATTCATGTGTATAGAATAATTTATCATAAAAATATAGGAATTTGGATGACATAAATGTAAGATGCATTAATATTCTACGTTATTGAGTAAATTAAGTACAACTAGTATTGTATAATCTAAAATAATGCATTCAAAATAGTTCAAACATAGAGTAACAAAGACATTACACATTAGGATGCACACAAATAACAAGAAATCATATAGGTAACTATAAATAGAGAATCTCTATTGATCCCATCTAAAAGTGGAACCCACTGCTTCTTACAAAAAAAGTATATATAAACATTTCCAATCTATGATTGTTCATCTTCTTTTCATACTTGGTGCCAAAAGTGGAGTCTCTTCATATTATATCTTATTATTAATTGTGAAGGTAAGATAGAATACGCTATATAATGACAAAATGAGTGCATGATATATGAATATTGGACAAATATCCTGCATAGCTCTCCAATCTACTTTATTCTACCAACAATTAGTGACATCAAAATAAAATGGATATAACAATTAAGGTTGTACCTCTAGTAATTCATCCTGCATGTTGACCTTAAACTATTTTGGTACTTCTTTGAATCCGATATGCATGAGAGAATCATCTATGTTGGCCAATTTCCAAGCAAACCATTATATGAGAGATCCTTTAGATAAGGAGCATCCTTTGCAAGGAAGGTTGAATATTATATCAATAAGCAAACCAAATATATTGACATATAATCCTTTAGATTATACCATATCTCCTTCAATTACATTTTTAATTTCTCCCTTTGCAACATATTTTCTCATAGTTGAGCAAAAGGGATCGATTTAACACCAATACCTCTAGACTTCAAACTATGTTCACCACCATGTAAAATGGATAGACCATCCAACTAATCATTCCATTTAACCATTAGGGTGATTTATATTCCATGTAAAATTATTTTTTCACTAACCAAGATATTAATTTATTATGTTGTATAAATTTAGAGCATTCAGAACATTAAATTACCATATTTTTTACCCTTACAAAAAAAATGATGGGTCCAATTCTATCTTCATAAATTTTATAATCTTCTAGCACATGAGTTATAAAACCTTTGGCTATGTCATTTTTTTTCAAAAAAAATGTGTTTGAGAACCAAATTGTCTAAAATAAAATTAGTTCTATGTTTAAGCCTTTTATTGATGGTGATTTCACCCTCATCACTACAATCTCCATATTCCATGATAGATATATAATCATAGGATCCACTAAATATGTGATCACTATGAATTAGTGTAATTTATGAATTTGTGTGATTTGATAACTCCATATCTTCCCATTTTGACATCTACCAAAGTTTCAAATTCATCAACTGAAAAGGAAAATTGTACATTTCCATCTAATACCATGTTAACACTTAAAACAAAAAATACTCTTCCAATGTATTTACAATGTAGTGTCATCCTACTTTTATACACTCTACCTTCTACAAATTTTGTGCATTTTGAAAATAAATTTTCCTGATCATCCTCTCTAAATGCAATAGACATCAGTGTTATAATGCAAAAAATAAATGTGAGATAAAACCAAATATATAAAACCATATCAAATAATAAATAAATTAAAATATAAAATTAAATGTGAGATGAAATAAATATGTAAACTGTATTAATATAAATTTAATCTAAGTCCAAAGTAAGTACCTATGGATTTTTTTAACTACTAAATATAAGAATTCAAATAAGACTCTCAAGGTGTAAAATTTGATAGTCAGACCTCTAGTTTTTCATAATTTAACATTTCCATTAAAAAATTAGGTCAATTAATCTTTAAGGAATGAAATATATATAATGTGTGTGTGTTTACACACACACACACACACACTAGTGCATAGATTTAATCATAGTGTAACAAGAATTTTGACAGTTCACCTAGTAAATTTATATTAGATATAATATTACTTTATTTTAATAATATATTATAATATAATAAATAGAATATATAATGTTTTATATTATTGTTCCTTGCTAAGGTAGGGTACTATAGTTTTCATTTAAATAAAGTAATTTTTGGGATATAACTGATCAAAATGCTTGATATTGCTTATTATTCTAACAATAATAATGTTTGACAGGCAAAATTGTTGGAATATTCTTTAGGGTGTTATTACAAAATTTTATGAATATTTTTTCATGATTTGATCAAAATTTTATTGCTAATGTAGTTGTGTTCATGAATAAAAAAATTTAAAAAAATCAAACTTTAATAAGATAATCCGTGCCAACATTCTCAACAAACCAAAATTTACCACTAAAGACATTGGAACATGCCAAATTTAGAAACCAATTCATTTGTTATCATATAAATATATCATATTTATAAAATATATTAATAATACACACACATATAAACTATATTAAATATAATAATATATAATTTTATAAAATTATAATAATATATTGATGTATTCTATTATAGTAATAATTAATATATTAATATGTTTAATAATGTATTATATTATTAATTATATAGATATACATTGAAAATGAATATATTGGATAAAATAAGCCATTCCCCCTCTAGTGGGGGAAGGAAGGGGAGGAAGGATTGTAGAAATGATGAATATTTTATGAATTTACTATTAGGTGGGAAATGCTTGAGAAGACTCACATTTAGTTTGAAATAGTTTGGTGGCACTTGGATGGTCATTTTGAGATTTGATAGCTTCATGGCAGTTGTGTGGTGGTTTCACAATAGAGTTATGATAATTTGGTTGTATGACTATTTCATAAAATGAGAGTGACAATTTTTTGGAACTTTGATGACATTTTGGCTATTCCACTTGGGGATCTCAACCATCAACATTCTAAGATGTGATGTTACTATTTCAAGCTAACAGTTTGACCATGTTTTTTTATAAGGAGCTTGTTTCATGTTTGTTGTTATTTTTTTATTGGTTGGTTATTTTTTGTTCGGATCCTAGAATTTTAAGCCCAATACTAGTTTATTTGGTTTTAATGGACCTCACAACACTTAATGACCCACTCGTTTTTTATATTTTTTCATGTTTGGTCCATTTGAAAAGGGAGGTTCTTTGTTCTACCCTTGGGATGTTTTAGGGGAAGTTGGATGGGAGACATTTTTGATCACTTAGTCTTAGATTTTAGTTTTTTAATATCCTTTTTCCTATTATTTTAGTGGATTTTGTGGTTATTAAATGACTTATCTTCAGCAAGTTAGATTCTTATTTTTTGGTTTAAGTTTTAGATCTTTCAAGTTGGTCATGCCCCTGAGGAAAGTTATATATAGTTTATTGAGTTATCATTTTTGCATCAGGTTTGAGGGACCCTGTCAAAACCCTTTGAGGATAAATTAAGAAATATATCTCATGACTCCTTTGTTTCATGTATGATTCAAGGATATAGTCAAACTATTTTATAACTAGTTTCTAGGTCTCCAAGATGTAATTTATATAACTAATTTTGAGAATAGTTGGTTAAACATGCTTCCCATCTTGGATTTTTATGATCTCCATTTCATATTGTGTGAAATTTTAATAAGTTAGGGGACATCCATAGTAAGAACCCCCACTCCTGATTCATAGCGTCAACTTCAAAAGCATTTACCAATTAAAAATAATTATAAATATATATTAGAATAATTATTATTTATTATAATTTATTAATATTGTTATACTAATATGGTATAATAATTTATTTAAATATTATAAATAAATTTAATAAATATAACATATATTTATAATAATTTTATACTGAACACAATAGCATTACTTATTATTATGTACTTAATACACCAAATATATAAGTATTGGTTAAAATTTAATCACTAATTACATTTCACTTTTAATTATTTTTTATATGTTTTTATACTTCATTAAAACAAATCCTCTATGTTCCAACTATTATATGATTTCAACTAAAATTTTATTCTCTTTTACCTTCTTATATTTATGTGTAATTTTTTTAGTTATATCAATCGCTCATCATATCTGACAATAATGATTGTTCTTTGGCAATATGTAATATTTTTTCTAATGGCATGAAAATTAGTGTTCATATTTAATTAAATTACATTTTATTTTATATTTCACACATTATTCAATCTCCTAAAAATTTTACACAATTAAAATTTTAATTTTAATATAATTAACACTCTAGGTAGGGACTACCAGTTATGCTTCCCTTTTTAATAAAGTGAATGGTTCATTTTCTATCTCAAGTGATAGTTACCCTTATTACAAGTGTGTCCATTTGATTTAAATATGTAAAATAATTTTATAGTTGTATAGGAATTATGTGTGCCTTAAGAATGATTCTTTCCATGACATGATGTGTTGTTGAGTCTCCATATGGTGGCACAAGCTCTCCACATATTATTGAAAATGTTATGTGACATGGTGAAATGTGGTAGAAGATTATTGGATGTGAAATCATGGTTATGTTGCAACATGGAGATGTTTTTGTGCAATTATCTACATGGTGGATATATAGTAGTCATTAAACAATATGATTTTAGGTTATATATGTACTTATTGATTATTGATCTAAATTAGGCATTATTCATTTTTTTATGAGTTTATACCCTTCTAATTTCCCACTCTAATTATAATATTATCTCCCCTCAATTATTTTTTTACATTCTAAAGTCCTTATCTAGAGCATTCAATGGCACATATCAATATGTTTAAATATTTAAAAAAAATAATAATAGATAATATTGTCACTTTTATTTTCTCATAATGTCTCCTAGTTTATTGATTCTATGGACCTTTTTTAGTTTTCTAAAATTTTATATTAATACATTTTTATCTACAATATCTTAACCCTAATTCTAAACCTAACTCTAAAAGATATAGACTATGTTACAGACCAATAATTTATGCATATATGATAGACCACCTTTGCTATAGAAGATACTTGTGAAAGTATAAATAAATTTATATGTCAATCACTTTTAGGTTATAGTTTGAAATGGATATGCTAAGGTCTTTTTTATTGCTCAAACTAATATCAAGTATGGTATGTAGTCTTGGTTTGAATAATTTTAACTACACTTCAAATTTATTTTGAAGATATAGTAGATCTAGTTGCTAATATTTTTAGATATTCAATCAATTTGTACTAAATAAATCTTTTCCTCACTTGGCAATAGGATTATAGTCCATTTTAGAAGAAAATTTGATAATTTGGTGAAAATGATAATTTATCATAGCTACAAATGACTCATTATTTTATTTTTCTCATTTACGACTCAACAAATGTATTAAATATAGAATGTTTGGTAATTTGGGACTGCATAAACTTGGTAAAACATTGATAGACTATCAAAATTATCATAAAATATGGGATGAATCATAATTAATGTGTCATATTTGGTATTGACTCAAAATTTTCAACATATGTATTTTCCACCCTGAGTGATAGTTCCCCTTTTTAATTAGATAGGGTGAATAAATCATGTTTTACATAGATCTTATAACCACTAGTCCAAACAAAAGCAATACATAAAAAATATAAGCCAAAGATCAATAACAGTTCAGAGAAGGCCTTTAGTCGAGAAAAATAGACCAATAACCAAAAACTAAAAGATGAAAAAAATAAAAACTAATACATAAAAAGACCCCAACCTAAGCCTTAGTTAAAACTAGATAGCTTCTCAGAATTATTATTATCTTATGTAGCCTTATTCTCCATCTCTTGACTAGTTTCCTTTAGCAGAACCTTTTTAATTTTACCCCTAGTAAATTTCAAGGGGCCTTAGTAGAGGTGAGGGTGTTCTTTTCCTAAATTGAGCTTGAGGTCTCTTTATGATGAGATGTGGTTTAGTTAATAGGAGTTTCCATAGAGATCACCACTAGTTTAGTAATCCTTTATAGTGGGGTGTCTTGCATCTTTAGCACCACATCCAAATCATTCTTGAGTCTCATAGTTAAAACTTTCAAATGATTCCATTCAGTGATAAGCTCTGACATGGCCATCCCAACATTCTCAAACTTATCCAAAAAAAAGCCAAGTTCTCTATTACACTAGACAATAAATTCCTCTAGGGAGAGGGTTAGGGTGTATTTATGACTAGTTGCCTCATTGGTAGGGGTGGAGATGGTTTTGTATTTTTTTGTAGAGGGTAGTGTAGGGGTTAGCAGGTAATTAAGGGGTGTATGGTAAAGGCTAGCTAAGGGGGTAAGGATTCATCTATGGAGGAAGTATCCTCATTTTTAGGGGGCTTAAGGGCATCAATATAAAGGGATTCATCAAAGGAAATGGATTTATTTAGTAGAGTCTCACTTTTTTAAACCAACATTTATATCTAACCATGGTGAATTATGTCATTTTTATTACTCACCTAGTAAGCTGAGGTTATGTTTTCTAGGTATTTTAGCATATAAAAAGACAAACATATTTAATATCCTTTGAAATGGTTAAGGAGAAGGAAGTGATGAGATAAAATCATAGTGAACTTACCTTCCAACATAAGATATTTCATCACTTGTAGACAAATTTGTTGCCATCACTTGGGAAGGTTAAGCCTGGGATATCCTTTTGTATTTATCTTCATATCCTCATCAGTTTTGAATAATTTGTGCATTAGTTCAAGTTTCTAACTATTGTATTTAAAGTATTTCATCCCATTTTAAGACATGTCAATCACTTTACCAATGCTTTCCTCTGAGATAACTATTCTCAGTCCCCTTATTTTGATTGTTCATTTATTCTAAATGAGAATGAAATCCTTTGAGAGGTTTTCTTTATGACTTATAGTAAGTTATATGAATGAATACATACCTCCTTTATGAAGTTTCCCACACTTTCTTATTATTATATATTTCTAAACATGAGAGTAGTTCAATATTCTATCACCCCCCATGGTTAGCTTGCTACAAGAATTATTGCCCATTAACTTAGCATTTATATTTTAATTTCTAGAGAATTTGAGCCAATTATTAATACCAATGCATTTAAATTCAAATTTAGGGTGATAATCATTAATTATCTAATTATATACCCTATTCATTAGTGTAACCTTTAAGTCATGCTTGGACAACTCATGGTGATGATTGATTATAATCATTATTGAGTGTGTTTAGGATTTGGGTTGGGAATTGATTGGGGTTATCCTATATGACCAGCCTTCCACACACACTACAAAATTGGCAAGGCTATCCTTGACATAGTTTTCCTCCTAGTACACATGTATAATACAAAATTGATTAAATGAGCATATAATTTATGAGCATCATTGATAATTGATTTGATGGTATTAGATGAGGTGAATTTACCTTCAAAAGCATGGAGGATATTAATGGAGTCACCTTTTATAATAATTTTGGGGATCTAAATTTGGGATGATAGATGAATGCCCAAAAAGGAAGCTCTTGTGGGTTGGTGCTCCTGTGGGTTGGTTCTCACGAATAGTAGCTGGGTTAGTGATCGGCAAAGGGGTTTGAAACTCCTATGGGTTGGTGCTCATGAATTGTAGCTGAGGTTTGTACTTGGCAAAGGGGTATGGTGATCCTATGGGTTTGTTCTCATGAATATATTTGAGATTGATTCTCTATGGTTTTTCCCACATTGGGTTTCCATGTTATATCTGGTGTCTCTCTCTATCTTGTGTGATGTTTATTGTATGAGTTTTATTGCATATCTTGAATGTTTGATTAAGTGGAATTTAATAAAGGGAAAGTTTTATAAGATATATAATATACTGATTCACCCCCGCCTCTCAGTATATTTGGTGCTTAAAAATTGGTATCAGAGTAGGTTCCTTTAGAAAGGGTTTAACAGCTTGAAGGTAGATCAAGGAAAAGCACAAGATGGCCAAGCAGCTAAAGAAGGAGAATCAAGAGTTAAAATCTATGGTAGAGGCTCTTAATTAAAAGGTGTGTATCTTGGATTCTAAGTTGGATATAGAAGTAAAATAAAATAAGATATTTATTCAAGATCTTAAGAATCAGTTAGAGGTTGTAAATTCAATTTTAACATCTAAAGAAGAAGAGTGTAATCAGTTGAAGGATGAGTTAGGTTCTTTAAAGGATAATCATGAGAATCTTATAATCAAGTGAGGGGGAGCTAAGTTTTATCTCTAGGTAGGCCCTTTTCCATTGATGTCAAAGGGGGAGAATAACAGGTATAGGTACAGGTGCAAAAAATAGGTACAGGGAATAGGTATAGGTCGCTACAATAAGGGGGAGTTAGTATATGTTTTCAGATGATAGGATGTGCAGGTGACAGGATGTGGTAGTTTTAGGATTGAGGTTGCCATTAATGACAAAGGGAGAGATTATTGGAAATATTGTCATTGATGTCAAAAGTTTAGCATTATTGGTGATAAAGGCCCCATTGCATTTAATGTTGTTTGTAATAAATATATCTTGGCTATTATGAGTTAATGTTTATTTAATATTAACGAATATATTTTTGGTTGTATATGAGACAAAAGAAGGGTCCATGGAGAAGTTGAAGATCCACGGGGTAAAGACAAAAGAAGGATGGGACACATTTTCCCATGAAGAGTCATCTTGGGGAATACCAAGAGTCACCAAGTGAAGACAAAAGAGTAAAGGTGCAATTTCTCATGAAGGGACACTTTGAGGAATATGAAGAGTCACCAAAGATAAGGACAAAAGTGGGAAGGACGTTTTTGGTCATGAAGGGTCACCACATGACTTTTCAAATGCTTGGATATGAAGGGTCATCCAAGATTGGCACCATTTTCCATGAGGATTGAAGGGTCACAAAGGGGGAAGGCCAAAGGTCATTTGGAAAGCTATAAATAAAGGCTTGAGTAGCCATTTGTAATATCGAAGAGAGAGGTTGATTTGATATTGTAATATCTAGCTTAAAAGAGCAATTGTGAGAGATGATTTGTATTTGTTATATCTAGCTTAGAAGAGCAAAGGTGAGAGAGAGAGGAAGGAGATGTTGTATTGAACTATCATTTGTTGAAATAACAACATTGAGAGATAGGTGTGTGGTATACACAAAGGGGTTGGTGCTCATGAATTATTGTTGGGTTGGTACTCGACAAAGGGGTTAGTGCTCCTGTGGGCTGGTGCTCATGAATAGTAGTTGGGTTGGTGCTCATGAATTATAGATGAGGTTTGTACTTGGCAAAGGGGTATGGTGCTCATGTGGGTTTGTTCTCACAAATATATTTGAGATTGATTCTCTATGGTTTTTCCCACATTGGGTTTCCACGTTATATCTAGTGTCTCTCTCTATCTTGTGTGATGTTTATTGTTTGAGTTTTATTGCATGTCTTGAATGTTTGATTAAGTGGAATTTGATAAAGGGAAAGTTTTATAAGATATATAATATACTGATTCACTCCCCCCCCCTCTTAGTATATTCCATGCTTAACAAATTACATTGATGTCAGCATTTGAAAAATTAATAAAATTAGGTTAATATAGACATTCTATTATACTTTCACATGGAACTAAGATGCTTCCATTCCCCTAGTTTTGTCTTATATTTGAATTTTACTTAATTCTAGTTTATATATCCTTTTTAGTTTGATGTTAGTCTTGTGTTAATATGTCAAGATTTTAGGGTCATATCACTACTATTAAGATTATAAATAAGTCATAATATAAATCTCATGACTCAAATAAATTGGGGTCTACTTATGATTTCATTACTCTCTAATTTGTTGTATATAATGTGTTTTGTGTGTTGTTCCAAGCTGGGATGAGTAACACTGAAATGGTAACTCTAGTGGTCAATTTATAGACATAGTTATATAACATAATTGTATGCTTCATTGTACTATTGTTGCTTCACATATTTTAAAAATAAACACCATTTGAATAAAATTAAAAAATATTAATATTACCCTTGAATTTTTAAATTATTCCACTATTAAAAGGCTATATCTAAATAAATTGGAATAATGTTGGTTTTAAGCCACCACAACCTGGATATTTTTAATAAATAGAGAAAACACAACCCAATTTAGTCTATTTTTTCAATGGGAACAAGTAGGGATTCATTTTCTCACACAATAAAAAAAAATATAAATGAAATGTTGAAGAAAATCTATCAATTTATGTTTATACAAAAAATCCAATAATATGCTTTTGATACGTTGATTCTACAGTCTTGTCTTGGTAGTCAAACCCTTGTTTGATAAAATAATCTAGTAATATGATTAATACTATAATTTTTTTCGAAAATTATGTGATCAACTAGCATGGTTAGAATGGAATTTTGTACTATATTTGTATTCAAATATAATAGAAAAGACTTACCCAAAGTTTCATAGATTCATTTGATACATTTTATAGTTTTAATATATATAAAATTTATGTTTTTTAAAGAAAATTATTTATTTTTATAAGTTTTGATGTATTTGTTAAGTAATTTTTTTTTTGTTTCAGTACTCTTTAAGTACGTGTATGAAAACTATGATCCAAACACTAGTTTTGATGGTAGATTTTGATAGCATATGTTAAATTTTGAGATGATTGGGTCATAGAACTGCCAATTCCATTATAGTAAGTTAGAAATAAACTAGAATCTAACAAACAATGGAGTTCATGATTGAAAAAATATATTAATGAGGTTCATAAAAGGGAGGAAAATCAAATAAGATAAAATATATTTTTGGTTGATTAGGAAAAAATGACATTATAATATAGAAGTAGAATTGAGGGTGCAAATAGGGGAGTTTGGCATTGAAATTTGTATCCTCTATCTTATAAAAGTGATGAAATTAAGTGTGATAAAAATGGAGCTTCATATATATTAAGATGAGTCATCAATCCCATTCTACCAAGTTAAAACAAAAATTTCATTTTCTTGAGATGAAATATCATTTACATTCATGGAATTTCATTGACATGTTTATCTTATTACACTTAAAAATCATTATATCCTACTAAATAATAGAGCCTTTATGAATTCATATAAGATCTCGAGCCTTGAATTTTTTTCAACTTATGAATACTTGAGGTCATCAAATCCTATAAAAGCCTTGATATCAAGCTCATGCAATAGTTGATATAATGTTTACCTTGTATTACAAATTAAACTTAAAGTTAATGAGACATTTCAACCAACTTCTTAAGGGGACATAACTAATATATGTGTATGAATATTTTTATAACCATATATGATAAGAGGCATATGTCCAAAAAGTATGTTTTTTTCTACCAATCTAAAGTGTATAAAAATTATCTTAAGTCCTAAATATGAGTTCTAGTGTGTGTTGATTTTTTTAATATTCATTTTGACCCATCAATTCCTGATGGGTTCTTCTATACCAATCAGGTTGATTGAGTGGTTTTGAAAACCCTTTCACATCTTGATGATACCTATTATGCTAACTTAATAGACATCCTTATTCCTATCACCCCTCTAGTAACATACATGCCTTGTTTCACTGATTCAAATAACACATTTGTCATTAGAAGACCTTTGGTTCCTAATAGGGTCTCAGTCACTAATTCAACCTAAGTACATCTTCCTTGCATTACTACCACTCCTTATAGGCCTTAAAACATTGATGTTAAAAATAATCATAAAGTAAGAGGTTTGATTTTAAGTCACAATATGAATCCCATAAATTAAATAATCATGGAATCGCTCTAGGATTTCATTACACTCTAAACTATTTTATATCATCTACTTCTTGTGTTGTTCCAATTTGGGATGAGCAATCATGAAATGGTAACTTAAGTTTTCATTTTATAGACATAATTATGTAAAATAATTATATGTAACACTTTACTATGTTTTCTTCACATTTTTCATCAATAAATACCACATCAATAATTTTTAAAATCCTAAGACTACACTTGAATTTATAAATTCTTCCACCACCACAAGGTTATACCTTAAGATTTTGGAATTATGTTGGTGTTAAGCCAATATGACTTGGATATTTGTTACAAAATAGGGACAACACAACCCACTTTAGCATATTTTTATTATGGGAATCATTAGGGATTCATTGTCTCACTCAATAACTAAATATAAAATATGAATGAAATGTTATTGAATAATATATATGAATTTATGTTTTAGCAAAGAATTTTTTTTATTTGATCAGGTAAGAGATTTGGTTTTATAGGGACCAGGAACCATATAACATGTTCATTATCAGTTAATTTTAACAATATCATCTTAACATTAAAAAAAATTGATAATAATATAATATAGTAATACAATTAATCCATAAATTTACTTTTGAATTGTATGATCAACTAGTGTGGAAAGCATGTGATTTTGTACTCTATCTTTATTAAAATCTAATTAAAAAAAATATCCAAAACATTTTATATAGTCATTTGATACATTTTATAACTTATATATATATATATATATATATATATATATATATATAATTTTTGTAAGAAATATAAGTATTTTTTTAAGTTTATAAATAAATTTTTATTCAGTTTGATGAGTAATCTCTATTTAAAATTATACAAGCTATGATGTAAACACTAGTTTTGATAGTAAATTTTAATATCACAAGTTAAAATTTGAGATGACATGATCAAAGAATTATCAATTTCCATTATACCAAGTTATAAATCAATTGGAATATATCAAACAAGGGAGTTCATGATTAAAAATTACATCTACCAAGTTTATGAAATGGAGGAAATTAATAAGATTAAATATATTTTTGGTTAATGGGATTGAAAATGACATAATAACTATCATTCCCATTATATAATATAAAAATTTAATTGAGGGTGAAAAAATGGGTGTTTGATACTGAAATTTATATCCTTTATCTTAAATAAGTGAGGAAAATAAAGTGTCATGAAATGGAGCTTTATATATTTCAGGATGAGTCATCCATCCCATTTTACCAAAGAGAGACAACAATTTCATTTTCCTAAGATGCAACATTATTTATATTCATGGAAGTGCATCAACATGCCTATTATATTACACTTACAAATAATTTACACTATCCCAATTCATAGGGCCTTTATAAAGTCATATAAGCTCTCGATCCTTTAAGTCATTTAAACTCATGAAACCTAGAGGTCATATAAGATCATAAAATCTTCAAAATCAATCTCATGCAATATTTGATATCATTTGTACCTTACATTAAAATGTGAACTTGAAGTTAATGAGGCATTTACAATAATTTATTGAGGGGAAATAACTAATTGAAGAGTTAGTAATTTTATTAAATACATATGACAAGAAGCATACATCTAAAAAGTATGATTTTTTTAATACAAATCCAAAGTGTATAAAAGTTATCATAAGTCCCAAATTTGAGTTCTAGTGTGTGTTGATTTTACTGATGTTCCTTTTGAACCATCAATTAATGATGGGTTATTAAGTAAAAATTAGGATGACTAAGTGGTTCCCAAAACCCCTTGGGTTCTCAAAAATACCTATTTCACCAACTTGGATTACATACATGTTCCTATGAACCCATCAATTCCTGAATGGTCTCAAATCATTGATTCAACCTGCTTCCTTATTACCTAAACTCCCTAGTATGTTATGTGCCCTTTTTCCCCAACTCATCAGTGCCTATATTATTATAACACCTTCAGTTCCTCATTAGGTATAAACCAACAATTATGTTAAAAGTGCCCATTTCTTTCATAAATGGGGTTATCAAAAGTTTTTAGAATGGGCAACTACCTACTTCAAATCAGAACCATTTTAGGGACTGAAAATAATCTTATTCATCCTATTTTCATGATGCCTAAAATGGATTACAAGACATGTTGAATTTAGTTATTGTGAGACTTAATAATAAAGAATTATATTAAAAATTAATTTATTCAAAGAGAGATATATTAAAAGTGGGTGACCACCAACTCTAAGATATTTCTTTGGATGGACATAGTGCAAAAAAGACTAGTAAGCTTGTTTATAATCTATGTAATGTTTTAACATAACATGTAAGTATTTTCAAATATAGTGAAAATAGGATTAGTATATTGTAATTTCGAGTGGGAAGTCATCCACTCTAATATTTTTCTCTAAATAGACTTAATATAAAAATTATGAGTAATCTTGTTGTTACTCTATGCAATGGATCAACATAACATGTAATTCTTTTAAAATATAATGAAAATAAGATTATTGGATTCTCATTTAAAGTGGTTACCCACCCACTCTAAGATATTTCTATGGATGGACTTATTTCAAAAAGGATGAGTAATTTGATAGTTATTATATGTAATGTTTCAACATAACATGTAAATCTTTTAAAATATAGTGCAAATAGGATTAGTATATTCTCATTTAGAGTGTGTAATTATCAAATCTAAAATATTTTGTTGGATGGACTTAGTATAAAAATAATGAGCAAGCTTGTTGCTAATCTACATAATGGTTAAACATATCATGTAAAGATTTTAAAATATAGCTTAAATAAAGATAGTATCTTATCATGTAGGGTGAATTAAAATAGAGTGTTAGTGGACATATTTTCACTATGCCTTCACTTTAAATGTGAATCCTTGCAAACAAGTGCCAATTTTAATAAATCCTCTAAAACCTAAAATTTATACTCTAAATAAATTCATCTTAGGAAATATATCAGAGTGGGCACTCACTCACTCAAAATAAGTAATGTAGGGATACTAAAAATAATCACATTTATCCTATTTTCATGATGTTTGAATTGGATTACAATTTATTTCAAATTTCATTGTTGTTAGACCCAAAACTAGGATTTATATTCGAAATGAATTCATTTAGAAAATTATATTTATAGTTGGTGGCCTCCTAATATAATCTATTTTATTATATGAATTAATATATAATATAAAATCTTAGGTCTTAGTGGAGATAAGACAAGTGGGATTTGTTTGAATGATTCACATTAATAGTGTTAGTCGACATATTCGCACTATGTTTCCACTATAAATTTGACTACCTTATAACAAGTGGCATGTGTCATAACTTTGTTAAGACCCGAAATTTATATTCTAAATGAATTCATCTTAAGAAATTTCTCAGTGTGGGAGGCCACCCACTTCAAATGAGAACCTTAGGGACCAAAAACAATCTTTTTCATGTTATTTACACAATGTCTAAAATGGATTACAATATATGTTTTATTTCATTGTTGTGCGACCTAAAAAATTATATTTATATTCAAAATTAATTCATTTAGAGAGAGTTATATTAAGAGTGGATGACCACCAACTCTAAGATCTTTCTTATGATATAAATATTTAATAGGTCTTAGTGGATATAGGATAAGTGTCACTTATTTGTAAGAGTTCACATTTAGAAAGGACATGTGGCAGTATGTGTGCACTCTAAATGTGATTTCTTGAAAATAAAGGCCACTTAACCTTTTTTTACTAAGATGTAGTTTTATATTCTAAATGAATCTATCATAATAAATATTTTAAAGTGGGCCAACAACTCTAAGAGATTTTATAGGATGGATTTATTTAAAATATAAATCTACTCTAAGTAGCCTTTTTCATAATTAATTCATTTTCAATATAAATTGTGGGTGCTAAGTCTCAAAATGATGATCATGCATATATGATAAAACAACTAAGATTCATATTCAAAATGATTTCATTCTGAGAAATTTATTTAAGTGTCCTTACAAAAAATTAATGATTTAAATATTTCAAGTCATATAAAATTTATAATATTCAACAAATAAAATAGTTAATTATATTTTAAATAAAATCCTAATAAGGGAAAATAATGTTTTCATTATTTGAAAAAGATTTTTTGAATTTTGTATATTGGCTTAATTAAGATGAAAAGAGAATAAACATAAATAAAAATATATATTGACCAATATGTATTGTGAATCCTCTTTTTCAACATACAAAATTTAGGATTGTCAACCAAAATAAGCATTTCATAAAAATAAAATAAAGAAGTGAGAAAATATTAAAAAAATATCATTCTATAAAGTAAAGGTATTTGTATATAAAGAAATATTTAAGTATTATAAACGAATTCATAGAAACACATCAACATTTGTTCATGTGAATTTGTTATGATAATTCATGTATAAAATTAAAAAAAAATTGCTTAAATTTGTAACAAAATAGGTATAATAACATAAAAACACAAGAAATAAATTTTCTATAGAAAAACATATATAAAATGATATATTTGAGTTTATTTGTACTAAAATAGTTATAAATACAAAAAACATATGGGAAATGAAATTTAGAAAATAATATAAACTTAACTATGTAAATTTCCTCTGAATCAAATGCTTCAAAAGAATCTCTTCTCGAATAAAAAACCCATGCTAAAAATGGTTGAAAATATTGTAAAAAAATTGTATTTAATGTACCTACAATTATTTTCTATCATTTATATTGTGAATCTTATGTGTTTGTAGATTTTATTTGTTGTATTTTATAAATGAAAGTGCATCCCCTACTCATATAACTAGTATTAACTACTCCCTATAAAACAACAAAGTTAATTTGAAATTCATGTACTTTTTTATCTTCTTCCCATCACTTTTTACTTGTAAAAAATTAAAACCCAAACCATGAAGATTTTTTTACAAATTATTTATATTGTATTATCCCACGAATAAATCTCACTTGATTCAAACAGTGTCATTTTCAAAAATTAAATGTTTCATATTAGAATTTACCATTCAAATTAAATCATGGTAGTATCAAATTATAAATATTTAGAGATAATATTTATCGGTTGAATTGAAATTGGTGGGTGGAAAGTATTAAGGTTGTATTTTAAAATTTCCTATATGTTGAATTTGAATTTGTCTTGAATTCAAAATGCGGTATTTTTTAAATTTGAATGTCACGTAGAGTTGATAAATAATTTAAAAAATAATATTTTATACATAATAAATCTTGACTAGTAATTTATACATAAATTATTATAAATAAAAATTAATTAAGATTTATTTTATTAATTTATTAAAATATTAAATTTTCATAATTGATTATAAATTGTTTTAATTTTTATATTTATGAATAATTACTAAATTAAATATTTTAAAGCTTTTTTAATAAATTAAATATAAATAGATTGGAGAAATAAATTATATTCAAGTTTTTTTTACTTTATTAAATGCACAAACTAGTAGTATAACCTATTATTGAATTTTATTACAATATTAGATGTACAATAATATTATTTTAAATAATTAAAATTGATATAGTGTTTGTGTGCACAATTTTTTGGACTCAATTTTTTTTAATTAAATATTAAATATTGTATGTAATAATTACATGTGCATTAATATTATAAGAGTAAACATTGCATAACTAATATTATTTTAAATAAATTGAACTTTATTTTATTTTATTAATGGAACAATTATTATAATGGCATAATATTTTACGTTGAATGTAAAATATAAAATAATTACAAGTTTACATTATTGTAAAGTATAAAATGATTGTAAAGTATAAAATTATTATTACAAGTTTACATTATTGTAAAGTATAAAATTATTTTGAATGTTGGAATTATATAATAATTATTATAATGGTATATTATAATATTTTATATTGAATGTATTAATTACATGAATATTATTATAATGTATTAAAAAAATTTAAATAGAATATTATATGAACTATTATTAAAATGTGTTATATTTCAATATTGTCATGACCCTAGACACTTGTCATGTTAAAAGTTTTTGATATTTTTTTTAATGACTTCGTTGATTATTGTTTCTTGAATTATGTAGTTTGCTACTACTAATTTGATTCAGTAGTTTACATGCTTTTGGCATATTACTATGGTTAGTAGGAGTCAGATGATCTTTGGTTTATTTTTTTGTTGAGATATTATTATTTCATCACATTATTGACGATATTGTGAGCTTTGTAATGACATTAGATTATTAAATGATTTATGAATTTTATTTCATGAATTTAGGATAAAATGATTTTTCATTTAATTCAATTGCATTAATTAGTGCATTTATTATGATTATCTCATCTAGATACTATCGATGGTCCTTTTGTTGACTGTAGGGACAAGTGTTCATGAGCTAGGTTGATTCTAGGTTTTGGCAGTCAGGGTATGGTGAAAGGAAAAATGATATTATTGTGAGTTTTAAAAACATTATGAGCTATGTTTTGTTTTTCTTGATTTTCTTATTGTGAGTTTTCATTGGCATTTAACTTGAGTGGACATGATTGTGCATGATTAATCTTCTTGATTTCATTTTGAGTGTTTGAATATGTCAACCTATTTTATTATAATAATAAATTGTATATATATCCTCCTCAAATGCCTTTTAATGTTGTGTATCTTAAAAGTCTTTATGCCATACCTATCGTTATCTTACAATTGGATTAGAATTGTTAGGGCTTGGTGTGGTCAATGTGTTTTACTTAGCATTGAGTGTCTTTTTAAGGTCTTGATTCATATTTGTTTTGGACCCTTGGTGGCATTGCATGTTGAATTGGTCTTAGCCTTTTGTATAGGCAAGAGGATTCAAGATTCATGGACTTGGCATTAATTTTTTTTACATGGTTTCAACTTTGAGAGATGGCATTAATTCAACCCTCAAGGCAATTAGTTCAAGAGCCTTTTATTTGGTTTATTTGGCTCATTTTGGTCTAGATTGACCATTTTTGGAGAGCCCTAACTTTGGGAAAATTTGTTGAAAGTTTTGATTGTGTTCAACATGGAGAAGTTGAGTGTGGATTGATGGGTATTATGGATGGAGGTTTTCATAGGGAATTCATATTGAGTTATATCTCTACTTGTCAGCCATGGAAAAATATTTTCTTAGAATTCATTAGGTTTTTATCCTTTATACAATGAGATAGAAAAATATATTTCAAGTGAGGAAGTTGGAAGAAAAAGAAAAAGAAAATAGAAGAAGAGGGGAATAGAAATTATTGCACTTCATTGAAGATACCCAAATAAGTTTTTTTTATTCTATTTCTTAAACACATGTATCTATTTAACTTACTTTTATGATTTTGGTTTTCCTTATTTCTTCTATTGATTCAAATTTGTGATTCATGGCATGCAAAAAAATACATGAGAGATAGTTGTTTATTTTGTTACCTTGCATTTTATGCAATAGGGTTTATTGTGTTGAATATGCCATCAGTTTTGAATTTAATTCACTCTTGTTGGCTATGCAACCATGGTCATTTTAGGCACTGCATTTTTATTATTATTTAGGTTTTTAGAATATAATATTTATATGGTTTTGGGTTGACCTAAAAGTAAATTTTCTAGGGTTATTATTTTACTATTAGACTATCATCATTTTGCTGAGTTCATTATTACTTAGGTCTATAATCATTCATTTTTTATTACAAATGAAATCATTTTATCTAATGAATCATGGATCTACATTTTGAATGGTCTACAATCATTTCATGAGAAAATATGAAGGTAAGGTAATTATGGTTTCGAATTTAAAATATGACTTATTTTATAATTTTGTTATAATGTCCATTTTGGGGTCATTATGGACTATAAGGTTTTGATGTTGTCTTACTGATAACATATTCATATGTTATGATTATTAATACTGTGAGTTGTATTCTTGAATATCAACATTAAGTGCATGAATTTATAGAGGTTTACCTATTGCATGAACTCATTTATCTGAGCTATATTTTGTGACTTAAGTTAAGGGTTTATTTGACTATCATTATTATACGTAGTTTTCATAATCTGATGGGTGTGTTTGATCTTTTATTAATTTATGTTGTTGCATGAGAATTGTATTCTTATACTAGATTACTTAGTTTTGAAGTATTGACATTTAAGACATGGTATATAAAAAGTAAATTTTTTAGGTTCAAGTTATATTCATTAAATAAAATGTGAGTCTCAAATCATGAAGCTTAGTATGATGCATTGTATCCCTTGGGTTACATGCCAAGGTAATGAATCTTTATGAGTTGTAATGTGAATAAGTTCTATTTTTATTTAATTTTAGTTGATGTCTATTGAATAAATATTAGACTTGCTTCTCTCTTCATTCTTTGTTATCACTTACCCTACTACCTAAATCTATAACTAACTAATGGTTGGAGTAGTCTAGGGCCACTTATGGTTGGGCTTATTAAGATTGTAGAGGTGGGTTTTATTTTGTTAGAATTACAAGAAAATGGTTTACTTGTATGAATTCTCCATGATGTGCATTCTTTTGTAGTATTTGGAATAAATGTTTTTTGTGGACTATTATTAAGAGAATAAAATGGTTTTCATTCTTATATCATATTATCTCCATTAATGATATTTTTATGTTTAAGTTGGCTTACATAAATAGGGTTCCTTAGTGTTATGTCAATTCGTAACATAATAAATATTTGATATCAATATATAAAGTGATAAAATCAATACTTTGTAATAAAGACATTTAAGTAATGTTGTTTTGAATTTAGAAAAGGTAGAATTATTATTTTGGTATGATGTATAAAATGGAAGGTTATTTTTCATAATCTAATGTTACATGGTTGAAGACATTGAGTTGTAAACTATTTATTAGAATCATTATTACATGATTATGAACATAACTATGAATATTTATTTAGTGTTTTTATTTAATAATGAAAAAAGAAAAGGCAATTATTAACTATGTTTTTAATATATGATTATATTTTGTTTAGTGAGTTAACTCTTGACATATTTATGAATAAAATAATATGTTTTCGTACGAATCATATGGTTATTGTTTTTATGTTAAAATAATGTAATTATTGTGATTACCTTACCTTGATAAGAATTCTCAATTTTATCTAATTCTTGTATTAAGTTAAAGGTTGTTATATGCAATTAATTATTTATAAATGGCAAAGAGATCTACATGTTTTGAAGTGTGTTATTTCAGTCAAAATTCTTAATTGGGTATTCTAATACCTTAAGGTGATCATCCTTTTAAATTCAAATAAATACCTACCTTGTTCTCTTTAACTCTTAAACCATAATTGAAAGGGATTGACGTTCATCAATGTTATTAATATGAAATCAAATTTTTGATAATTTATTGTATAAGATTATACCTCAAGTGATAATTGGAAATGATAAAAAAAGAAATTGGATTTATTCCAATTATAGATTATACTTAATACCTTAGTCTTAAATCTTATCTAGTATGATAATCATGAGGTCCTCAAATAATAACCTTAAAATAGGTGAAAGTAATTTTACATTTATTTTCAAGAGGGAATCATTGTTTTTGTTTATTGTCAAATTATGAATTAATTTGAATTAATCCATAAACCTTATGATCATAATAAACTAAGTATAAATGACTCATATTATCATGAGTAAATGCATTATTACAAGGGTTATTGAAATAGTATGTCTTTTTCAAATAACTAAGTTGAAATAATCCTAATTAAAAGTCATATGGACTTGGTGTAAATTATCTAACATGATAAATGAACTAAGAGCATGATCTATTATATGGTAACTTATTTGGAAGTTAAAAAATATATTTAATCTCAATTTGTACTATGGGTTGATGGTGAAATTTATGAATGTTCACATGTGGAACATAAGCATGGTTGTTGAACAATTAAGATAAAATGAAATAAAACTATTGTTCATTGGTGTTGTAAGTATATTGACCAAGTGATGTATATGAATTGGAAGTAAAGGTTTAAATCTCTATTCTAAGGTTCACATGATGGCTAATTAGCAACATGCATGAACTTAATGTGAGTATGTTAATGATGTGCTAGATAATTGTGTAGATACATTCATCATGGTGATCGTAAAGAAGACTTTGCTAAATTATATGAACGAACAAGTAAATACAAGATAAAAAATGTAATTAATGTTAGACCATTAGTATGAAGGAAAAAGTCTAGTGATTCTTACGATGATTATGAAATAATGATCACCTTGGATAGCACTTTAATACAGTCTCATTGGTAATAAATCTAAATGAAATACTTTGATGTAAATTACTTAATGTTTTATTGCTTTTATAAATAGTCCCTACAATCAACAACAATTTTTTATCTAAATTTTGTAATAACTTCCTCTCAATAATGATAGTATTAATATTGGAGCCCCTAACCATGATGAAAAAATAATAATGATAACCAAGAGGTAGTTGTCAATAGGATATTGACTACTTTAAATGCACTACAAATCAAAATACAAATCTAGGAATGTAGATTGATAAATTTAGAGGGTATTCCACTTGAAGAATTACCTCTTAGAGAATAAGGGTAAGGTGGTGATAAAAATCTCCAAGACAACCTTATAAAAGTGGTTGATTCCATTATCAAGGAACTAAAAATGATGCCTCCACAAACCTTTTAAATTGAAGAATTAAGTGACACAACTGTTGCATGGTTGGTTAATCTACACAATATACCTTCTAATGTAAAGGCAAGGGTAGTTTTTTATTAATTATTTGTAACTATTACTCTTTGGTGGAATAATTTCTATGTAGTAGAGGGATACCATCCAATGAATCTTAACTACCCTCTTGTTTAAAGGTAGTTTAAGAAGAGATATCTCATCTTAAATTTTTAAAAATAAAAAATAACTCATTTTCAACTATCAAAGTAAGAAAATATGTCAGCAACTAAGTATGAAAACAAGTTTTTAAACTTCATGTATCATGTTAAATACATGCATGCCAAAGACACTAAATTGAGTAAGTTCAGGCTAGGATTGAAGTCAATATTGATATATGATGTCAATATGACCAACCCTAAGACTTTGACTATAGCCATTGAATCTACTCATTAGGTAGAAGAAAAAAAGAAAGCTCATCAAATGTGAGGCAAGATTTTAAGCAAAATAGATAATAGTCTAAAATAAAGAATATGTCTCCTTCACCTAAGAATTTTAATAAATATAAACAAAACAATATATTTACTAATAATACCAGTGGTTTTAATAAATTTCAAGGGTATAATAAAATTTCCAAAATCAAAAAAATTCTAAGACTGCAACTTATAAGATAAATCGGACCCAAGGAGGTCAAAATATACCTACTGCTGGGAAAAACACCCTTCCTTTATCACCCAAAGGGATATTAGTGTGTTAGGAATGTGTAAATAATAATTATTGTAAGGATTGTCCAAAACCAAATTTGGGTGGATATAGGTACCTATTTTTCAAAGATTTTTCTATGTTGAATATGATACAATCATTCATTACCATCCATATCTTCCCCTACTTCAAGACCTTACTATAGATTGAAAACCAAACTCATTTATTGGTTTTCATATAACTATCATATAAATGAAAACATATAGGCCACATAGCTTCCTTTTGAAATATAATAGGTTTGAATAAACCTATTCTACCTCTGAACCTTGTAGAAGCTAAGGACTCACTATCTACATAGATTTTTTTAAAGAGTAATGATCACAGTCAAGAAATAATCTTGTAACTTTAGAAAATGGGCCCCATGAGTTTTAAAACTTTGAATCAGAGATCAATAATGTGATTTAATGGGAAAAAAATTCATCATAACCATCCTAACTATATAATTTTATAAATTATAGTGTTTGGCCGAGCTCTAATGGTGACCTTTGATCCCTAAAAATCTATTATAGTTCAACTTTAAGCTATATTTTGACCTCTAGTAAAAGTCTCATAATTTTGACCTTTAATTTTGATAGCTAATTTTTATTTAGGCTTCTAAATTTATGCCATTTGTTATCTCTTCATTCATTCTATGGATCTATTATTAATCCTGACTAGCTCCCATTCTTACACCATGTGGTGGCCTTATATTTAATCTAAACTCCTTGACTTTTTGACCTTACTCGTACCATTAATATTTTATTTATGAATTAACATGATTTATAGATCTTATGATAGTGTAAAATGATTGACACACTTATCACCCTCTCATTAGTCTTCAAGATCCTCTAACTTTTTGACCTTGAGCTTGTTGTTAGATCTGCTTTATATGATTGCATGTGCTTCATTATCTATTTGGACCCACTGGCCTTATGAGTTGATACTCATTGTTAGATCTTATTTTAGCTTCCAAGATTTGGAAACTTATAGTTACTACATTAGTTTTGGGATTGTTTAATTTTTGACTTGATGTTCATCATTAATCTCTTTGGTACTATTGAACACATGTTATTAGATCTACTTGGACCCACTAACTTCATCCTTTCCAACTTGTCATTAGATCTCAACTCAAGATCCAAATATATTGACATATGTCTACTCTACATTCATCCTCAAGAACATTTGAATCCAAACAACTAATTTATGATCTTTAAACTTTATGTTTGTTCACATGTTTGTCTTCAAGTCTAACTTTTAAGGATTATATCTTGAGATATCAATCTCATCAAGATATGAAATTTTTAGAGCATGATCTCAACACTAAATTCATAATTTCTATGTGGTCTTGTGGCCTTTATTTATCTCCCAAGTAAATATATCAATGTGCAACTAGACTATCCTATTTGTCCTTATGTGATGTGTTCATGATGCTCTAGTCTTTCTAGACTTGAAATTAAACTTTTAAGGCTCAAAATGAGTTTATAAGACCTATGAAACTTGATTTATGTCCATGGAGGTCATGATCATCATGAATAAATCTACTCTCTTGGTATGTGGGCCAAAATTGGCCAACATCTTTAGTGACTCATAGGGAAGCATCACGTTATTCTTAAGAACCCAGACTAGTTGGCTTGTCCAATCCATTGGGCATGAAGTATCCTCTCTGGTTCAACATATTGATCTAAATTTGAAACCTATCTACCCATATAGATAACTCTCTCTTGAAGCAACATGAACCAAAAAAAAAGTGCCCAAGGCAATTATTGAAGGGAAACATAGAACAAAGGGGAAACTATCCTAAACAAAGTAAGGACCACTAACCTAAAAAAATAAGGAAAACAAACAAAAGGGAATAAAACTACTACTTATGTTAATCACTTATTAAAACAAATAAAACCTATAACAACTAACCTAAAGTAACAAGATTTCTTCTAGGGTCAAATGGAAAGTTATTTTGTGCACCTTCAAACTTTGAAACATGTTTCTTTTTCTTGATAGCTCTCTTCTATAGTTAAGACAAATTGGATGTTCATGTCTTCCTAATGATGAATTTAGGCCTCTTATATCCATTCTCAGGTAAATGGATTGAAGATATGGATCCAAAAACCAATCATATTCCTCCCAAATTTGTGGACTTTTATATAATAACTTTAATTCTTCTTCATTTATGAATTTCTGATCATGAACATATAGACCAACTTGATCTATCTCCTTTGATGTATCTACAAGTCTGACCTCTAAGGGAGATGGGTTTGATCTTGTGACTTCTTGAGGCCATTTGATCTCATTCTCAACTTCCAAAAGTAGAGAGATGTTTCAAGTTAAAGATAAAATCTGATAACCATGGTTGAGAAGTTCAAACATGTCATCTCCTATGAGAACAATTTCTTCTTGGTTTATGAAAGCATTTTCCTTAGCTTGCAATGGACCACACTCAAGTAAATAATAACCTCAATGAAATACATTAAACAAATCTAAATATTTATTTTCATGAAGCTACAATTCAATTGGAGCTTCTTTAAATTGAATGTCAAAAGTAATCATATCAATTCCTTGACCAAAATCATGAGGCTATAAATTTTCTTTTGATATATTAGATTTGTCAATCAAAATTTTTTCATCTTCAACATCAACCTGATGACTAAGCATGCCATCAATTTTAGCTTGCTCTTTATCTTCATTAATTGATTAGTACATATCTTTTGCTACTTCTTCAAGATTTTGTCCTTTATGATGAATGGTAGATTTTTTATTATCAAAGAGCTCATGGAAAACATCATCAACTTTTCCAACTGGGACATCTTTATCTTGCACATCAATAGCCTCTTCTTCATGCACTTGTTCTTCAACATGCAACTCAGCCTCTACCTTAGCTTTCTCTTGAACTTATTCCATATTTGCATCATTATGGAAGATTGAAACATGTTTGTCCTTGCCAAGAGGTGTCTTAATCATGATTTATTCTTCTTGGTCACTCAAGTCACCTTGATTTTCTATTTCCATAGTTACATCTTCTTGATTTGCCTCATAAATTAGATGCTCTTTCTCAAAGAGTGGCATAGTAGATCCTTGAAAATATTTAGTAAGATGAGAAAATTCCAAATAAGTTACCATAGATACTTGATTTTGCTCATGGAGATACTCTTCTTGGATCACCTTCACCTCCTCTCTCTATTTATTTTCTCCTTGAATGGCTTTCCATGAAATAAATGCTATAGACATTTGAGGGGAAAGGAGTGGAGGCTGAATGATCTCCTACTTGATATTGACTTCAACATCTTGGTGTATGCTTGGTTTTTCTTCCTTATTTCTTGATTGTTGAATATAATTCCAATTCATAACCTTAGGTTTAGAAACCTTTGATTCCATACTTGTTCTTGCTATTGGTGGGAAAGAAGAAACTTACTATTGTGTTACCTTTGTAACTAATATTGAATGTTGGAGATGATTATTTGTAAACTCAATTTGCTTGGTAAAATTTGCCTCAAAATCATGGATCAATTAGCTAGATATGTCTCCCTAAAAAATTGAATATGAAGTCTTCTATATGATATATTGATAAACATGGAGATTAGTCTCCTCAAACCATGATTCTTCAGCCCTCCAAGGCCTCTCTTTGATGAGATCCCAAGTAGGAAAGCTAGGAAAGGTCTGAATGGACTCTTGAGGGATATGGTAAACATTGATTTGGTATCCATTAAGGGAAAAGGGTAGATCTATGGGAATATAATATTGATTATGATGACCTTGAGATTTCTCATAAACCACCAGCCACTCGTCAATATTTATTATTAGACCTCTAATGTCTAAAATATTAGAACTAAACTTTGAGTGGCCTTGCCTCATGAAATATGCACATACCTCTTTATCCCAATACAAATTTGCTCTCATACTTTGAATTTTGTACTTGGAAATCTCCTCTCTATATCTCTTCCTAGTGTCTATATTTATCATCACTTTTTCATAACCAAACAAGGTTTATTTGAATCTTGAGATGGATTTCTTTGGGGATTGATTAGGTTAAATACAATGAGATTTATGAGGGTTATTATAAGATTGGTATGGCTCACAATACTATTGGTAAGGATCTATACATGGTTGGTGATTCTCATCACAAGGTTGATAAAGGTCATGGTAAGGCTGGTATGGCATGAGGAAGGTAAGATTCATGCTCTTGATAATAAGTATCATGAGAAACTTGATAAAACTCATCATATCTTTGATAAAAATATTGGTAAGGTTGATTAGGCTCATATGGATCATGAGGATCATATTGGAACTATTGATAAAGAGGTAAATGATAGAGGTATCCACCATAGTTGTTCATATAAAACTCATATGTCAAATTAAATACAAAAATTGATTAGAATATTTAATCAAACATACCTAGGCTACATACAACTAGAATTTCTTATTTGGAGTCACCTTTAGTGATAAATTTATTGCTTCCAAAATTTTATTAGAGGAAATACACACCAATAATCTTTCCACTCTTTTGGATCTTAGTCCCACTAGGCATGCCAAAACTATTGGAGGCTTAGATTGGAACTTGTCTGAGTAAAGGATTTGTAGTCATGTAAAATTATAAATTGTACAAATTTAGTATGGATAAGACATCTAATCTATAGTTCCTCTTGTTGGCTCACATAACCCTTATATGATACTTATTTCACTGATTCCTAGTCATTTGTAGCTTCCCAAACTTAGCTTTTTAAGACCCAAGTAACCCTCTCAGGCCCAGATCCATCCCCCCAAGTCTCATCCCCTTAATACAACAATGCATAAATAGGATAGGAGTGCCAAAATCTAAGGTGTCATGTTTCTGATGTTATTGTCCAAGCTCATCATTACCTCAAACAATCATATTTTCCTAGATCCTTATCTTTTTCCTTGTTGGCCTCATGTGAATTCATTTCACATATTATATCCGTTAATGATTATTTAGCTGTATTATTTAATAATATTAATATTTTTGAGTTATATTACATAAATAGGTTTCATTAGTGTTAAACCAATTTTTAACTTAAGGAATATTTTATATCCTTATAAAAAGTTATAAAATCAATACTTTGCAATAAAGTTATTTAAGTAATGCTATTATTTTTCATTTAGAAAAGGTTAAATTACTATTTTAGGTTGATG
The DNA here is from genome assembly GCA_037957365.1 of Torreya grandis. Lineage (NCBI taxonomy): Eukaryota > Viridiplantae > Streptophyta > Pinopsida > Cupressales > Taxaceae > Torreya > Torreya grandis. The sequence continues at coordinate 37,188 of JARHVA010009936.1, read as the reverse complement.
TATAGAATGGAAGGTTTTTTATCATAATCCAATGTTTTGTGGTTGAATACATTGAGTTATAAATTATTTATCATAATCATTATTGCATGATTATGAACAAAACTATGAATATCCCTTTAGTGTTTTTCTTTGGGAATGAAATAAGTAAGAGCAATTATTAACTATGTTTTTAATATATGTTTATTATTCATTTAGTGTGTTAAATATAGAAATATTTGTGAATAAAAGAGTATGTTTTCATAATAAGTATATGGTTATATATTTTAATTTAAAATATTGGAATTATTGTGATTATCTCACCTTGAGAAGAATACTCAAGTTTATCTAATTCCTATACTAATTTAAATGTTTTTATATGCAATTAATTATTTATAAATGAAAAGGAGATTTAGAATTTTTGAAGTGTAGTATATCAGTCAAAATACTTAGTGGGTATTATAATACCTTAAGGTGATCATACTTTTGAATTCAACTACATACCTACCTTGGTATCTTTAACTCTTAAAATCTAATTGAAAGGGATTGACATTCATCAATGTTATTAATATGAAAACATATTTTTGCTAATTTATTGTATAAGGTTATACCTCAAATGATAATTGGAAATGATTTTTTTTTTAAATGATCATTTTAATTATAGATTCTACTCAAGAACTTAGTCTTCAATTTTATCTAGTAAGATAATCATGAGGTCTTAAAATAATAACCTAAAAACATGTTAATGTAATTTTATATTCATTTTCAAGAGGGAATAATTTATTTTTCAAATTATGTATTGAATAGAATTAATGCATATGCCTTATGATCTCAATAAACTAAGAATAAATGACACATATTGTCATGAATACATGGATTATTACAAGGGTTAATGTCAATAGTATGTCTTTTTCAAATAACTAAGTAAAAATAAGCCTACTTAAGAATCATATGGACTTGGTGTAAATTATCTAACTTGATAAATAAACTAGGAACATGATCTATTGTATGGTACCTTCGTATTAAGGCAAAAACAATATTTAATCTCAATTTGTACTGGGGGATGATGGTGAAATTTATGAATGTTCATGTGCAAAACATAAGAATGGTTGTTGAAACATTAATATAAAATAAAATATACCTAATGTTAATTGGTGTTGTAAGTATATTTACCAAGTGATGCATATGAATTGGAAGTAAGGATTTAATTTCTATTCCAAGGTTTGTGGGATGGTTAATTATAACATGTATGAACTTAATTTGAGTATGTTAAGTGATGCAATGGATAATTATATAGATACATCCATCATGGTGAACCTAAATAAGAATTGACTAAACTCTATGAATGAACAATTGAATAAAAGCTAAAAACCTAAATTAATGCCATATCATTAATAGGAAGGAAAAAGTGGAGTGATTATTATGATGATCATGATACAATGATCACATAGATAGTACTTTTATATGGTCTCATTGATACTAAATCTAAGTGAAATAATTTTGTAAATAGTCCCTCTAATCAAAAACTAGTTTTTATCTGAATGTTTAATAGATCTTGATAATGCAAGCTTAGTATGATGATTATTATTTTGAAATTGTTTATACTTTTGCAATTGCTTTCTAAACTCATTATCGACTACCTGATGAGGTGTAGATTATTTTATGGTATGTATAGGTACTTGAACAAGCTATGAGTTATTAATGGCTCTATTAGGAAGGCCATATAGGAAGTATGTACATAGGAGTGCATGAGTGTGTTGTCCATACACTAATCTTCCTCTATACAAAAACTAATTGGGTAACTAATTCCTAATGATGTCATTAATTATTTATGGATTGGTATAGTTTTTATGTTGGTTATAACACATTTAAATATCTCATTATGTTTTTTATGATAACTCTACTTGAAATCCTTCTACCATAGTTGCTTATCTCCATGTTTTAAAAAAGTTGTGATTATTACAAATATTTAATGTTGAATGTAATAGTGACATGACAAATATTATTAAGAGCTTACTTTTTTTATAATTAAAAAATTATTGATATAAAAAACTAAGAATGAAACTTACAAAGACAACAAGAAACCAGATTTTATAAAAATCTAACTTGATAAAGAATTTATTAAGCATTATTTTAGCAAGTCCAAGGAATTTGTATGAAAGATTTTGTATCAAGAAAGATTTATAATAAAGACTTGTTGATACATGATGCATGCAATCATAGTTAACTTGATTATAAATATGTGAATTATTTTTGAATAATTTCTTCTAATTATTTCAATTACTTGCTCCCAAAGATATGTACATGTTTCCTTTCTTATCTTTTCAGATTGAAGACAAAAATTTGCTAGCCAATATGTTACTTGATATCCTTATCTCAGGGTGTGCTTTAGATTCACTCCCTCAAAGTGGTTCAAAAGTAGTTATGCTCCTTAGATTAATTGTTAAAATGTTTTTATATGTTACTCATGGCTTTGATGATCATTAGTGAATCCCATTCTATCATGATGTTCTTAATATTTTCATCCAAATCTAGTTTCATCCCTATAATATGTCCCTTGGTTTCTACTATATTATTTGTGTTTATTTTGTTGTAGATTGCTATATAAATTATCAATTGACCCATGTGATTTATTATAATTTACACTGCACTTAACTCCCATAGGTTGTGTTTTGATTCCCCATAAAATTTTACTTCATACCACCCCTATTCCAGGGGTTCCCATTTGACATTTTTTCTTAACATTTATGTTTCTGACCATTTGCTTGGTTTCATAGCTTCATAGATTTTTATTATCATTCCCTAGTTTTTAAGGATTTTAATTTCCTCTAGATTGGCATCCTCTTTATTTAAATACTTTGAGGAGACAAAAATATAACCAATACAAAATTCTAGTTCCATCTAAACTTTCTCTAGGGGATTGTGCCTACCATTATTCTCAAAGATTTTAGCATTTCATTCAATCTAAGATTTTTGTGTTAGGAGACTTGGACCCATTTTCCATATGTTATTTAAAATGTTTAGCTTCTTATTGCAATAACATGTTTTTAGTTGATTTTGGTGATTATCATTCATAGTCCAACTCAGCTTATACTTGTTTAGGAACTTGTTACAAAGCCTTGAGGTGTAGTTATAGTGAAGAAGAAGGTGATAAACACTCTCTTCATTGTAGTAGTACATAACACATCATGACAGTCCATGGAATCATTTATTTTTAAGATTTTATCCCATTAGAATCTTTTCATGCATATCCAACCATAGAAATGAATTTTCCTTTGACCATACTTTTAAGCTCCAGATTTTGCTCCATTCATATTTTTTTGAGGCATTGAGATGGGTTATTATCTGGTCTTTGTATCCTTCTTTTAATGAGAATACCCATGTACCCTTTCTATTCCAATTCAACAATTTTTTTTCTAAGCTCTAGGAAACCCAACATCCTTACAATATGACATTTATAATCTTTCGGGTTTTATTATGTTTTATCAGCATTTTGGAAAGTTTTCCAAGTGAAGATGTTATGCTCTTAAGCTACGTTTTTAGTCTAATAATATTTAAATTTATGTTCCCATTGCCTTATAATTTCTTCCATAATACCATCTAAGGTCATTTCAAATATTTGGGTATTTTGAGTGATCCACATGTCCTCCCAAAATTACATTTTTTCCCCATTTTTCACTTTATAGAATAGTCCTTTTAGAATAATCCCTCTTTCTTCCTTCATATTATTCCAAATGATGGATCCAATATAGATCTCCTTTGTCATGGATATTATTTATCGGTTCCTTTCATTGAGGTATTTTCCTCTTATAAATTTTATCCATATTCAAAAGGGATTAACTCCCATACTCCAGACTAGTTTGACTACGATGTCTAGGTTAACCTTGTTAAGGTCCCTTATTCCTGCCTCCCTTATTTGATTAGTTTAGATATTTTCTCCCAAGTGAGAAGAGTTAGTTTGGACTTGTCCCCAATTCATTTCCACAAAAAAATTTCTAATAATTCTATTCATCTCACTCAATATTTTTGAGGAAGCCTTTAAAAGAGATAACTAGTAGATTATTATGGCTTACAAGACTCTCTTTATAAGTATGATACATCATGTGTATAACAAGTACTTTCCTTTCCAACTTCTTAGCTCCCTCATATTTTTAGTGGCTTTATTATAGACATTTTTATTTACACTACCTTTAAAGAGTGGGAATCCTTGATAGTTATTTAGGAAAGATGCCTTTTCAAAGCCCAGGATCCTAATGAGGAAGGATTTTAGATTAGGGGAAACATTAACAAAAATATCTTAGATTTGATTTTTTTAATTTATTGACCTGATGATTTTTCATAGCTACATAATAGATACCTTATTTATATTACCTCTTCTTGAGTTGGGTTTGTGAAAATTATAATATTTCCCATAAATTAGAGATGAGAGTGGGTAGCTTCTCTAGTCACCACTTATAGCCCTTTGATATTATTTTCATCTATTAGGTATTTTATCTATCTTCGTGGGGCCTCTATCATTAAGATGAAGAGATAGGGGAGATATGATTCCTTTATCTTATCCCCCTTGATGAAGATAAATACCCTTATAAGGATATGTTGATCATAATTGAAAACTTAGATGAGGAATAAAAACTCTAAATCCATCTTTTCCATTCTAGACTAAACCCAAACTTTCATAGCACTACATCCAAAAAGTACAAATAAAATTTATC
>JARHVA010009936.1:0-27500 GCA_037957365.1 Torreya grandis | reverse complement strand
TATTTAAGTTAAATTTATTATAGGGTTTTTTAGTATAAGATATTTTTGAAATGTTATTACAATTTAATATTAGAAATATTAAATGTAAATGTAAAAATTAAATGTATGCAATTGTTACAAATTTATGTTTATTGTGTTGTTAATATTGAATGAAATAATTACATGTGCATTAATATTATAAGATTGAACATTACATAACTACTATTGTTGTAAATAAATTGAACTTTATTATAATCCTTACAATAATATTTATGAAAAATTATTATAATAGTATATTATAAGGTTTTATATTGAATTTTAATATTATATAACTATTATTATAATGCTATATTATAAGATTTTATATTGAATATTAGAATTAAATATTTTTATACAATTATTAAAATATCAAATTATTTTAAACTATAATATTATATTTATTTTTAAAATTATATAGAAATTATTATAATGTTATATTATACTACTTTATATTGAATGTTATAATTATATATATGTATAGTATTATCACAAGCTTATAATAATTTTTTTCTATTATATTTTTAAGTAGAAAAATAATTTTATTATCTACATAAATTATGAACTCCTAGAGTGAGTATTTGTTGAATCTAAATGAGAATCATTGAAAGAATCCTTAAAAATTACATTCATCCTATTTGCACACAATTTGAAATGAATTATAAGTTGTGTTGTATTTTGATGTTATTATACCTAACACCCAACCTTTATAGTCAAAATGAATTCATATAGAGGAATCTATTACAATGGGTGATCACACAATCTAAATGAGAATATATGAATCCTAATTACACTATAATTGAAAATATTTACATGTTATTTTTAACCATTGCACAGAGTATGAAAAAGATTACTCATAGTTTTTACACTAAGTCCATCTAGAGAAATATTTTAGAGTGGGTGCCTTCTCACTCTAAATGAGAAGATACTAATCCTATTTACATTATGTTTGAAATACTTTAAATGTTATGTTGAACCATTACATAGAGTAGAAACAAGCTTACTTGTCCTTTTTTTTATTTGATTCCATCTAAATAAATATCTTAGAGTGGGTTGTCACCTACTCTAATTGATAAGCTATTAATCCTATATGCATTATATTTTAAATTTTTTTCATGTTATATTGAACCATTATAAATAGTAATAATAATATTATTTTCAGTGGATATCTTAGAGAATTTGATTGTCCAAGTTACTGGTTTGAAGAATAAGGAGACAAAGTATATCAAAACTAGTAAGGATTACAAGGTAGATAAGGATACTTTTTTAATGGAGAATAATTAATTAGTCTCTTATCAATTGGGTCATTTTAATGAGGATTTTATAGATCCATGTGATGTATTTGAAAGTAAATTAGGAAGTATGTTACTATTGAATAAAGGTATATGGCCATTCACTATTATCACTTTCTTATTTTGAATTACTTTAGGCATCATTTTCCTATTAGTATTATTTTTTATATACTACATTCATTGGATAATTTTGTGATGGATGTGAATAAGGGTAAAAAAAGGTGGCATTGCATTAAACAATTATTTTTTCTTGATTTATAAGTTTTTATAACTCTATTAATTATGGTCTTATCATCAAATTATTATAAATAAGGGCCATTAAAAGGAAATGGGGGTGTCAAAATAAATTTGAGAATCACTACTAAACCTAAATAGAGGATGAAGAATTTTGTGGAGTAGGTTGGGGTTTATATTGATTGTGACTATGAGATTTAGGTGATAGAGTTATCGGGTGAGGTTGAGAATAATAATCTGGATGTTGGAATTGATATGCAGGTAGATATAAACAAATTATATCCTTCCAATGAGTCTACAAAGGATATTTAGTTGAAAATAAATGAGGATAGAATTTACAAAGTGTTTAAATATTTTCAATTTCTTGAGCAATGGGTTTGGAGATCATTGCTAATGTTAATAAGGATGATCCTAGTATAGGTAAAGAAAATATTTGAATGGATTTTGAGTATTTTTCTACTAATTTTAAGGATTAGACAAGTCATTTTAAATTGGGGAAGAAGTTGAGTTGTATAAGGCTTTTCTCTGCTAGTTTATGAAGAACCATTATAGGATTAAGGATGTGGTAAATAATATGATTCAATATGGTGGTAGTTTCTATACTAAGGTTGAATTAATGTATTTTAATATGTAGATTAAAGTTATAAATGATAAATTTTATATTATTGAGAGACAAAATGATATTCTTAAGGAGAATCTCAGCCATCTAGTTGAATTCAATTATGTGGCTATGCAGAATTATAAAAAGGGTATGGAGGGTCTAAAGCTTTTGTTCAAAAAGAAAAGGAAAGAAGAGGAGAATGTTAAGATGGATAATAATATGAATGCCCTACTATGGATAAATACTTATATCATCAGATTATTTATAATATGTATATGACTATTAATAAGATGATGGAGAGCTGCACTGAAGTGTTCAGTGCAAGGAAGTGTCCTAGGTGCTAAGACACTCTTGTTATTCTCTCTTGTATTTTTGTTATATTTAGGTTATTTTTTTATTTTTATAGTGTTTCTTGATTATCTTGGTATGATGTATTTATATATTTGATTTTATGACCATGCCTATAAGCTCCTTATAAAGGGTAGGGTCCTTCTTTAAAACCTATATTTACCAATAATAAAAAATAATAAGATTACTTATCATTTTTGCACTAAGACCATCTAGATAAAAATTTTAGAGTGGGAAATCACCAACTCTAAATGAGAATATACTAGTCCTCTTTACATTATATTTTATAAACTTTACATGTTATGTTGATTCATTACGTAGAGTAATAACAAGCTTACTAGTCCCTTTTTTCACAAAGTTTATTCAAAAAAATATCTTAGAGTATGTGGATGCTCACTCTAAATGAGAACCATTGTAGGGATAGTAATAATAATTCTACTCATCCTATTTTTTAGTATATTAATATATATATATAAATATTATATTAAATTAATTTCTTTTTATATCTAGGTTTTTTAATCAAAATAAATCAAACTATGTGAAAATAATGTCTTTCATGTTCTCATAGAATGTGAGGCCAACCACTGTAAATGGAGAGCATTACCTAGAGTAAAAACAATGTTACTCATCCTATTTGTACTAACTAAATCCTAAGAAATCTATTGTAGTGTATGACCACCCAATTTAAATTAGAACCATTATAGGGATAATATAGATAATGCTACTCATCTTATTTTCACTATATTTGAAATGATTTTCATTTCATGTTAAATTATTATTTTTTGTTACATCTAGTTTTGTAATGAAAATGTATCCAACCAAGTAAAAACATTATGTCATTACATGTTCATATAGTGTAAGGTCACTCACTGTAAATGAGAACTATTACCTAGAGTAATAATAAGGTTACTCTTCATATTTTCACTATCTAAAATGAATTACATAGATTGTTGAATTTTTTTGTTGTAATAAATAACACAATAAAACTAGATTTATATTCATTTTCATTGTTGAATTTTGTTAATCTCAATTTCCATTAATAAATGGATTACATGCATTGCTAAATTTCATTCTTGTTAGATATAACACCTAAGTTTTATATTAACAATGAGTACATACTAATATATATTTTAGAGTGGGTGGCCTCCCACTGTAAATATTAACAAGTGTCCTTATTTATTTACATCATTCATATTTTTATTTTTTTATATTCACATGTATTTGAATTTAATTTTCATCTCTGTTTGATTTAATTTTTATCTTATTTAGATTATAATTTATTATTGAAGCACGTTTACTATGATAAGTTAATTTATTATGTGTTTTATCTAAATTTTAAATTTTACTATGACAATGGATCTGATTATACATAACTCGTATGGAGAGATATCCATTCATAGATGCACCCATTTACTAAGAGATAAGATATGAAGAATTGTTTATATAGATTTATTATCTAGATAACTACCACAATGAGTTGTTATTTCATTCAATATTAAGGGCACATGAAACTATTAGAATTATATTAAGTATGAAATATATTTTTGAACATCTGATTTCTATTCAAATTTAATATATAAATTACTCTAAAAATTCATGCCAAGTCATTAAAATGGAGTTAGATGTGTTATTGTATACAAAAAGTGTCAAGGTTCATCATATCAAACATCAATTAGATTCCTACTATGCATATGGTTAGGAAATAAAATGTTATCTATATTTTGATAGATGTGGTGTATAAAATTGTTTAAATATTTGTAATGGGATTATGAATATATGTAAAAAAAACTTTATCGATATGTATTTAATTCATCTATTTATCATCACTTAAATATGGATAGGGAATTTGGTCAAATAACATTTCATCTAAAACTAATTACTTTTGTTAGGATGAAAAAACTAGCTAGCCTAGAAAAATATACTTTAGTATCACATTTTTATGAATTAAAATAGTCAACATGATAAATGATTGCTTTAAGACTAACTAAAAATTAGTGAGACTTCAATATCTCAAGATTTTAATTTTTTTTAGTGAAAAATATTTAAATATTAGATTTAATCATTATCACCTGACACCTTCTAAATACTATTATTGATCTCTTGATAGATATAGTGTTGATCAATTGGTTATCTCAATGTTAAGTAACCAGATGACTCTTGAAAGGGACACAATATTTTTATCTTCTAGGAAACAACTTGTGAAATCATAAATTTAGAGTTTGAACAAGACTTGCATGACCTAGAGACTCCTTTTTATATTAATAATGGCCAACATACCATCAAATCACAAAATACTATCTTGGAAAACCATAGATTTGATTTTGTACTTAAAAGATTGAAACAAAGGTCTACTTGTATTCTATCAACAAAGGAAAAAAATGAGAAAAAAATTAGCATTTGTTAACAACAGAACATGGAGAATAAGATATGGGTTCATACATAATTTATTGAACTATTATATAAAGAAAGTTTAACATAGATTATAGATATAAGACCACAATTACATGGTACCAACCATCAAAAGGAAGAAAATTAAAAGGTATTTAATATTTCTGATTTGCAATTGAAATAACATTATAAATTTATTTCAAATAAAATTCGAACCCTTTATTTTCATGTTTTGAAGTAGGGATTTTAAATGAAAACCTTAATATTTTAGAGTAGTACAAAATAGACAACTTAAAAGATAAATTTTTATTTATCTTTTTTCTAGATGATATATGGCAAAAATGAGTGTTTTTTCTAAAACTCTATCTAAATGGTGGGCTTATATGTTGTCCAAAAAGGACTATGATCCAGATTTCAAGCCAAATTCTCTTAGTAATATAATAACAAATATTTTAAGAGGGATAAGGGGATTGCATCCACATGATATGTCCATACTTATAGATAATGTTTTAAATGATGAAGTTAGGATAAGAGAGTCTATTGACCCTAGTGTCAAAGTAGAAACATTGAGTTATTATTTCAAAAGAGTAAAATAAGATAGAACTACAAGTGAAAAAATTATAAACTTTTCAAAATCACAAATATGTGAAGAACTTATTTTGACAAGGTGAACTACATCTAATATTGTGGAAAAGTTTGATATTTTTGAAAAATGCCTTTTTTAGCTTCATTATGAGTTTTGAGATTAGAAACTAAATAAAAATAAAAACTACTACAACAGGGATGGAGTGTAACAAAAAAATAGATGAGGAAACAATAATGTCAAAGGATGTTAAAACCCTTCTAGGAATCTATATATAATATTTCACTACTACACCTAGGTAAGTGGTAAAAACACTTATGATTTCACATGTGAAAGGTATTTTCACTTTCAATTGACAGTAAATTTAATAGGTCTAAAAGAACATCTCCCTCCCATTAGTCTTGAAGTTGTTATTTTCAATTTCTGTAATGTTTTAATAAAAATTATACAAAGTGATATTATAGATATACTCTCCTCTATTGGATCTAACAATTGTTTGTGTTTATATCTATCTTGTCCCAATTGTTGAAGCACACTTATTTATTAAAATTATTTTCACCTATAAGGAAAGAGCTAAAAACATGAGTGAAATCATTTTTTAAGTATGTTACGCAATTAAAAATGATTAACTTGAGTTTAAGGTATTTTTTATGATTTATGAGATATACAAAATTCACAATGCAAGCTACATTGTTGAGGAAGAGGTGGACAAAAAAATTAACTAGTCACATATATAGCCCTTGAATATTGTGTGCCCAATGGATATTAAGGTCTTTATACAATAATATCCATTTAAGTTTGATATATTTTTTTTTTTCATTATCACATTATTATCATATGAAATACAAACTCATCCCATATTTTGATTCTTTATGGTGAGTCAAATGCATTGCAATAAATAGTTTTTGGAAAAAAACATTAGTAATATGCATAGTTGAGAATATAAATTATAATATGTTAAAAAATTACTAAAAATATATGATGATGTATCAATGTGACTCACCAAAACTAAATTTATATTAATCTTACAAAATAGTCCCAAAACTTTATATTATTAAAAAAATCAATCATGTTGTATGGTTATTTATTGATCCATTAAAATAAAAGATGTGCATAAGTAAATAAATAGACCTCATAATCAGAAATTCAAACCTATTAGAAACAAGTGTCTCTATTGAATCACATAATTTACATAAACTAAAAACATATTAAAACCCTACATAGGTTGTTTAAACAAGGTTTGGAAAAAACAAAACCTTTAGAAATGGGTATTCTTTAGTAGACCTCATTATGGTCCCTTGATATATATTAAGCTCAAAGTGTATAAGATTATTCACGTAAAACTATAAACTTTGATATGAATACATGTTTGCACATGTCATATTTCTCATAAGATCAACTAAACAAGACTCACTCATAAACAGTTTCCATTTCATGGATGAGTAGTGTAAAGCTAATCTAGACTTCAAGGAATGTTCAGAAATCTCAAGGATTTCACCAAAATATGCCAAGATTAAATAATTTCTAAAGATTAAATAATAAGAACATACTTAATCATATTAATTTCTGTATAAGATAAAGTTGGCATGCAATCACACCATAAATTAATCAATCTTATATTTATTCTATAATTGTTCTCAAAATCATGATACAACACAACCATACAATTTAAGTGACATGAAGAAATTATTGATGATATTCCACTCTTCTTGTACATCAAATATACATAATTATAACATAATACAAAAGATGATAATGGCACAATAATTTATAATTCACAATCAAATGATACCTATAATACCCTCCATATGAAGCTACCAAATTGACTTTATTACATTGACACCTAGGATCATATCACCTTTCATATAATCTCCACCATCAAGACACAATATTTATAGATAAAAATATCATATTGATATTCCTTGAAAATTAACTCATTAAGATAAATTTAATTAAGGTACGACATAGTTATACCTTAGAAACCATCCATTGAGTGAGTGCACACCAATTAATTATCATTTATGCATTTGAAGTATAAGATAGAATATTATAACACAAGAGAAGACTCTCCCCATAAAATGTAATATGTTATTAGGACATATATTTAATGTTCAAAGATCATGGAGCCCAAAACATGTAACCCATTACTCTATTAATTTCCATCTTCTACATTCAACAACACAAGTACCCATTATGCATCATTTGACATGATATTCATTAATTTATATTAAAATATAGTGAAAAAAGTATGTATGACCCTAATTGGTGACATATGACATAATTCCATCAATGGAGAAATTATTGTCAACATTCATGTTGATATTTAAAACATAACGATATCTTTTATAACTAATTAAGACATCACAGAAGTATTGTACGAACATGAATCAACCATCATGGTGAAAAGAGGACAAGTTAATTATTTGATAAATATGAGTGGAACCCAAACAATTCACATAATGAGATAATTACATAGTTCAACTTAATTTTGTTAATGTTATGAACATGCTTCATAAGTAATTGACTTATTTATTGATACATAGTTATAATAAATATTCATCTATTTAAAAATTTACTTTCTCAAGTAACTTTATGCATTGGAAATTTTAAAGAGTTCAAATCCCCCAATCAAGGTCAATTCATAACCAAGCCTTAAGTATTTTTATCTTTTTAAAACCATAAAATCTCAATAAAAAGAAAGATAATCCACTTAATACCATATATATAATGAAAAATATTCAATTAAAAAATCTATCCAACCAATTAAGGTATTTCATCAAAATTTAACAAGTTACATTTATATTTAAAATGTCTTCTCTATGAATATAACTAATAAATCAATTCATATCAATCATTTACCCATTACAATAGGAAGATTTTATAATCATTTACATTAGTAGTATCCAATCTTAAAAGACAAATTTACAATGTTAAAACCCAATAAATATTATTCTAATCCAATAATTACATAATCCAAAATTCCATTACTTATTAAATGAAACTAACCCACTCACCAATTCATGTATATGAATAAAAAATTAATGCATAAGAGTCCCAATATTTACCTTCAGCCTCTTAATTAGAAAATGGTATATTGCACAATTGATTCATTGTATTAAAAAATAACCAACCTAATTATAATCCAAATAAGTTTTAAAAAATCATAAAACTATAAGATGGCCACCAAAAAATTATCCATAAATTTTTATAGACAGTTATGGGTATCGAAACTTACATCCATTCATATAATAACCCATGATAAATATAAACCAAACACCTTGACAAAATTTTCATACATAAAATTGATCACAATAAAACTTAACATACACCTCTAGTACATTTTAATCATTCCAAAATGATTTAATAGTGATAATTTATATTGAATGATTTATAACATCAACATGAATATATGTAAACACATTAATACATAGTAAATAGTTGTATAAGTTTGATTTAGTGATTCACTTCACAAAATGCAATGCAATAGACCATATATTATTTGAATGATTAAATATTTTGAAAATTATTATACAAACATAAATATAATTCATAAATTTTGAATATACATCTCATAATAATATATACAAAATGTCCAAAGTTTGAGACTAGCTAATAACAAATAAAACCCACTCCACCAGTCCCATGAGCCTACCATTGGTGGCCTTATACCACCCCAAGAATTAATGCGATGGGGAGTCTAGAATGCAAGGCTATGGCCATTCAATTTAACCAATGAGTTTCTAATCATTTAGAAATTAAAACACCAATAATACATTCCAATACAAGCATAACAACAATCCATCTCATGCCTTATTATTCTCAGTAAGAACACAACTATAACAAAGTAGTATTTTGAGAAAGTTCAACAATGGTAATCACCCATTTTATGGTTTTAAAACAAGAAAATATATTCTGATAGAACCACCTTTTCACAAACATGAGATTAAATCTCATAAATATAATGTAACTCCACAACCAATAAGAAAATAATAGACATACTCAAAATGCCAAAACCTCTTTCAAATGATTTGTCCAAAATAAGCATATATATCCAATGATGAATCACATAATAAAACCTAGTATATTACTTTTTATTTATAATTAAAACCATTTTATATTTGCATTTACATATCTTAGATCCAAAACCAAGTTATGCTACCCATTTTTCCTAAAAACACATCCAATTTCTCCTCTTTTTTCTCACCATTCAAAATGAGTAGTAATATCCACATTTCACTTAAGTCATGGTGAAATGGAGGCTGCCCTCTATGTTTACACATTCAAAAAATACTTAGGTATGAAAAAACACAATTAAAAACCCCTTAATCAACTTAACACTCTAGGTGACCTCCATTTCCATTAAACAAGCCAGACAATCTCTTAAGCATTACAAAGATTAGTAGGATTTCATCCATTCCTGGCTTCCAAGAAAAATAAAAGAAAACTGTAATTTTTAAATACCCAAGAGACAAACTCAATAAAAATATAAACCATATGTCAATAACCACTATCATGCCAATCTATGTATGATTAAATTAATTGATTGTTATAATCAATAAAAACTAATTAAAATAAGAACATGTAAAATGACCCCTTAACATAAGTCATCCACCTAGGGCCACAAGGTGACCAATGGATTTATGATTTTAAATAATGATATTAAATCAACATAAAAACCTTTAAACCACAATCCTATAAATAAATAACTCATAAATACTTCTCTCAAGGTGTGGGTTTAATGTCATAAAATCTAGATGACCATCCCTACTCATGAATTTTGTACATCAAAGCCTCTTTAAATATAAATGAATCATAATCATAAGAATATAATAGATTGTTATTTGGTCACATAAATATAAAATCTAATACCAATCTTAACATAAAATAAAGGAATCTAAATATTCTACTTAATTTTCTTTTTTCCAAATCAGTTCTTCATAACATGAATGAGAAATATTCCAATAGTGCCAGAATAGATTTAGCCTTTCTTTTAGGAAAGATTGATAATCCAAGACTAGATATATCCTTCGTACAAATATTCAATCAATGAAGTAATAAACAAATAAAAAATAATGACATAATAGTCAGACAATGACCAAGATAATCAATATAGTCAACTACAACATAGTCTAAGAATGTTTAGATACTCTTTGATTTGTAATTACTAATCATATCTTACTAAATACCATTTACACAACCCTGTTACCCAAATTCATGATCAGTCCTAGCTCATAAAAATGTTATAAACACCAAAGATTACATTAATAGTATATATATCTAGTAAATATTCAATTAAATGTAACTATGTAATTAGATAAAAATCATCTAAAAGTAATCTAACTAAATACAATAATGTATAATAGTTATATCAATGTAACATCATAATGAGTCAAGTTAACCAAATCCTGATCAAGTTAAAATATGATCACAAAAACATGATATAGTAATGGAAGGTCCAAGGTCTTAATAATTAATATTTTTAAAATTATTTTGAAAAATGGTCATGACATCCTCTCCAACATAAATAGGATCCATCATAGTGACTAGGCAAAAAAATTAGGGTAATGTGTTATGAAAGGACCAAATCTTCTCAATTAGAAGTTATTTCATTGCATGGGTCCTATTAGACCAATACTTGTTGTATGTCTTTATTTCATAACTTAGTGTTTTTATTGTCTAGGATCTTCATGGGTTATAAATGTATTTTATCCTTTTCTATAACCTAATTATCTTTCCAATTGAAAATATGATTGGGATCATAAATACATTTTCTAAGAAAACCAACATCGAAAGCATCATGAATCCTAGACAGAGAAGGAAGAAGATCTAATCGATAGGATACATGACTGATCTTATCAATGATGTCAAAATATAAAATATAGTACAAAGATAACTTATATATTCTTTCAAACTTTATTAAACTTTTTATGAATCTAAATATCAGATAAACTTTATCACCCAAATTAAACTCCCAAGGTGATCTTTTCAGATATGCATAATATTTTTGTCTATCAGATGTTATTTTCATAATTTTCCTAATAAGTGCCATCTAATTATCATAATATTATAGTATATTATGTCTATAAATAACCATATTTTCAAAAAAATTCTAGCCAAGAGGCATTTTGCACATTTTCCCATATATAACTTCAAAATGAGCCATCTTAAGTACATAATGATAAGTGTTATTATAAGAAAATTTAAATAAATGAAGATACTCTTCCAATTTAAACTATTTATCCATCATGTGTATTGATACCATGCCTTATACCACTTATTCAATCTTTCAATTTGACCATTTTTTTAAGTGGTATGTAGAACTAAAGTTCAAGTGGAAACTGAAGGCTACTATCAAACTTTGCCAAAAGCTTGATGTGAATAGTTTGGATTAGTCTAAAATAATTACTTTGGATATCCTAAAAAAAAGGCATCATCTATTATATTTCAATCAATAAAATGACCCACTTTGGTCAATTTGTTGATTACAACCAAAAGTATATCATGTTTGCTATGAGATTTAGGTAGACCAGAGATAAAATCAAGTGATATCACAACCCACTTATATTTTGGCACTACATGAGGGTAAAACAAACCTCCACAATGGCAATGATCAACCTTAAATCATTTTCATTCCAAACATTTTTCCATAAAGGTATCCACATCGTGTTTCATTCTAGGCCAAAAGTAATACATTTATAATTCATGTGTCATATTCATAACACTAGGATGAACATAATGAGGTTTTTTATGCACTTGTTTTAGAACTTGATTATGTAAGTACCCAATTTCAAGCACATAAATTCTATTTTTATGCCTTAATAGACCATCATTTTCCATTAAAAAAAATTTTTATAGGTGCATCATCCAAAATTGATCTCATCTCATGGAAATAATTATCAAAAATTTGTTTTAGTATAATTTTTTTGAAATCAGACTTGATAATAGATATTACAACAAGGTACGTGCATCATTTTAGTACATCAACAACATGATTCTACTTTACTTTGACATATGAAATTTACATATCAAAATTACTTACAAATTCTATCCATCTATGTTGACATGTATTTAATTCATTATGGTAAAAAAAATATTCCAAGCTATGATGATTAGATTTTAGCTTTAATTATTTTCCTAGTAGAAAGTGTTTTCACTACTTTAAGGCCTAAACTATGGAAATAATATCCAAGTCCTGTGTGGGATAATTATTTTATTTATCCTTGAGATTAAATGACTCATAGGCCACTACCTTGCCATATTGGGTTAATATTCCACCAAAAATTTCCTCATAATCATCTACCCAAACCTCAAAATTGCCATTTGGGTCTAGCACAACACATATAGCTTTTGTAGTTATTAGAACTTTATGTTTATAAAACATATCTTCACAGAGGGGTGACCAAAAAAATTTATTACCTTTGTGTTACAAATAAGTAATGAGGTTGTCTATGCTATAAACATTTTCCACAAACATGTGGTAATAAACATCTAATCTCATAAAATTATGTACTTATTGTATGTTAGTAGGAGCAGGCCACTCTTGTATTGCCTTGATCTTGGCCAGATCAACAATAATACTATCCTTAAAAATGATATGCCCAAGATAGTGGATCTTAGGATGGTAGAAATTATATTTTGATAATTTTAAAAATAAATTATGATGTCTTAATCTTTTTAAAACTAACTTTAAGTGATTTTCATGTTTAGTTGTATATTTAGAATAAATCAAAATATCATTTCTAAAAACTAGCACAAATTTATCTTGGAAATCTCAAAAAACATTATTTATCAACTTCATAAATTAATTTGGTGCATTAGTCAATCTAAAAGTCATCACAGTGAATTTGTAATGACCATAATGAGTCCAAAAATAAATTTTATGAATGTCTTCCTCCTTGATTCTCAACTAATGATAGCCTATTATTCAATCAACTTTGGAGAATAATGATTATCATTTCATCTAATAAAATAAATCATCTATCCTTGGTAAAGGATATTGATTATTTATCATCACTTTATTAAGAATCTAATAGTACACATAAATTCTCAAGGTTATGTCCTTATTCTTCACAAAGAAAAACTAATCACCCTAAGGAGACACAATTGAACTTATACTTCAATTTTATATAAGCTCTTACAACTAAACTTTTTAATTCATGTAAATCAACCAAATTTATTTTGTAGGGATAATTAGAGCTAGGTGTATCTCCTTGCATAATATTGATTGAAAAACCAAACTCCCTTTTTGGGTGGAAGTCTAGATAGTTTTTAAGGAAATACATCTTTAAATTATCTTAAAAGAATTTATTTTGAAGGCATATTCTTCTTTTACCAATTATTTATGGATTTGGATTACATAAAGCTAACAACCCTTATGTACTACCTTTTTTAACTACAAGACTAAAAGTAATTTATGTTCCTTAGGCCTTAGAATGGCCTTAAACTTTATTGATTTTATCATAATCATGTATGCAATGTACCATTTTACCAAATAAATCTAAAGTTTCATGGTGAGGCTATAATTATTTCATTCCTAGGATCAGATCATAAGATCCCAAAGGAGATATAAATATATTTAGTTTGGTTTTAAATGCACTAAAGCATATGTCAACACCTTTAAGTCATTCATAGATTAACACCCTTTTACTTATTTGAAACTCAACTTCCCAACCTTATCTATCTCTAACAATTTTAAAATTACATTTGTGTTCTATATCATGTGAAAAAAACTATCCATAGTACCATAATAACTTAAAATATAAATATCAAGACTAGATAATATACCTTTAGCTTTAACTAGAGTTTTTTAAAAATCAACACTATGATTATCCATAGCTACATAGACCATGTGATTGGTTGATTGTCAAATTTTTAGTTTGGGAATATTTTTCCAATAGTGTTTATCACCACACTTCCAACATATAACATATTAATAGTGAAATATGAACATAATTAACACCTATTACTAGATCACATTTATTACCTTGGTTCTGATTTTTGCTTTTTGGCCTAGATTTAGGCCTATTATGGACCTTAAATTTCTTATTATTCATTTGAAACTTGCCAAATCCATTAGTGATTTTATTAAATCTCTAATTCTCGTTTATTTATTGAAAATTTTGAGTGGTAGAGATATTTTTCTATTTACTCTACTATATGTTCTTTTTGAAATCTCCCGTTATTTTCTACTGAGCTTTTTCCTTCTCTTTAGATTTATGGGTAGATTCAATGGAAACCATAAGGGTTTTGGGATTTATTATATTGAAAAATTTTCATGCATGTGGCTAATATGATGCAGAATATTCAATAATTTATTCTCATATTTAATTACTATCATATTCTCTTTTTTTAGTAATTAGAAATCATTAATTTTCTATTCCTTGAAATTGTCACTTAAGTACCTCTTACATAATTAATTCTTAAATGTCTCCTAAAAGAGAGATATGGGATGATAACCTTTAAATACATATTGATGATTACACCAAATGGATATAACACCAACTAAATTATAGGTTACCACCCTATCTTTCATATTAGAAGGCATATTGTGTAACTTAAAATATTTTCTCAAGCATACCAACCATGCATCACCTGTAACATGAATTTATTCTTCTAAAAATTTTGGTGGAGGAATTTTATTAAGTTATTTGAAGATAGGATCCACTATATCTAGTTGTAGTTCTTAGATTACTAGTTTTTCTACACAAACATTTCTCTCCTCACACAAGCCTTCTTGGGGTACACCCTCAAGATTGTTGAGCCTATGCTCATGGGTATAAACTTTCCCTTGAATGAAATTTAAGGAAGTTAAAATTATAGTGAAGACTTTTTATAACTATTTATACCTATTAGGTTAGTATTAAGAGATTCATTATTAATGCTAGTGTTAGTAATGGGAGGAGGTTCAACCAAATTATCCAAGTTATGAGTAATATGTCCTCTACACCAATTTCTACCTCTACCCCTTCCAAGATTAGGGTCACATTGATTGGGATTGAATCTTCCTCTTGATCTTATCCTGACTATCCTAATGAATTCAAAATTTCAAGTTTAAGGTAGGGTATGGTTCAAATATTATCCCAAAATTTACCTAAAGCTCTAAACCTCATTCTAATACCATGACATGAACCCACAATAAAATCCTATACAAACATTAGTTTGAATAGAGTTTACAAAACATAAAAACTTTAGGGATAGGTCTTCTTGAGTAGACCTCATAAGGAAGCATGTGATCCCTTACTATATATTAAGCTCAAGATGTATAAAAGTAGTTACATACTCCTATAAATTTTTATTTGAATACACTTGTGCACAATTCATATTTCTCAAAAAGAGTTTCCATTTCAAAAAATAGTAGTGTAAATCCAACTCTAGAATTTAGGAATGTTTGAAAATATCAAGGATTTCTCTAAAATATGGTAAGATTAAATAATTATCAAAGTCTAAATATTAATAACATACTTAATCTTCTTACTTTATGTATAGGATAAATTCAACATGTAATCACACCATAAATTAATCAAACTTATCTTTATTCTATTATTTTTCTCAAAATATCAATGTAACAAATCCATATAATTTAAGTGACATTACAAGCTAGTCATGAAAGTTAATCTTCCTATACATAAAATATACCTAATCATAACGTATACAAAAATATGTTAAAGGCACAATTATCCTTAATTCATAATCAAATGATACCAACAATACTCTCCAATATATGCTATGTAATTTAATTGATTGAATTCAAAATTTAGGGTCATAACACCTTTCATACATCTCCACCATCAAGACATAATTTTTATAGATACAAATATTATATTCATATTCCTTGAAAAAAAACTCATTAAGATAAATTTCATTAAGTTACCACATAGTTAAACCTCAAAAACCATCCACTAAATGAGTGCCCACTAATTAAATTATGATTTAATGCATTATAATATTAAGATAGAATATTAGAACACAATAGAATATTATCTCCACAAAACATAGTATGTTGCGATCACATACATTCTATGTTCAAATATCATGGAGTAAAAAACATCCAACCCATTACTCTATTAATTTCTATCTTCTAAATCCAAAAACACAAGTACTTATTATGCATCATTTGCTGTGATATTCATTTATTTGTAATTTTTATTAAAATAGAGTTTAAAAATTCTTGATGCCCCTAATTGGTGACATATGACATCATTCCATCAAAGGATAAATTTACCTTCAACATTAATGTTAATATCTAAAACATAAGGGTATAATTATTCATGCATTTATACATCACAAAAGTTTCATAAGAACATGAAGTGACCATCATGGGAAAAAAGACAAGTTAATTACCAATGAAATATAAGTGGAACCCAAAGAATTCCCATAACAATATAATTTAATATTTCAAATTAATTTTGTTAGAGTTATAACTTATTTCATAATAAATTGACTTATTTATGGATACATAGTTATAATAATTATTCATCTATTTAAATATTTCCTTTCTCAAGCAACTTTATGCATTTGCAATTTCAAAGAGTTTCAAATCCCATAATCGAGGTCAATTAATAACTGAGACTCAAGTCATTATATATTTTTGGAAGAATAAAATATCAATAACAAGATAGATAATATACATAACATCATATCTATAATGAAACAAAATTCAATAAAAAAGTATATCTAATCTATTGTATGTGTTTCACAATTCTTTAATAAGTTATATTTATATTTGAAATGTCTTATGGACTAATACAACCAATGAATCAATTCATATCAATCATTTAACCATTATAGTATGAATATTTTATAACCATTTTTGTTAATAACAACAAATATTAAAAGCCAAATTTACATTTCAGAACCCAATGAGTAATGTTCCAATTCAATAATTACATAGTCCAAGATTTTATTACTTAGTAATTGACACTAACTCGGTCAATAATTTGTGCATATGAATAATAAATTAATGCACACAAATCCCAATATTTACCTTTAACCTCTTAATTATAAAACATTATACTAAATAGTTGATTCATTATTTTCATAAATAATCAAGATCATTATAATCAAGATAAGTATTAATCATAAAACTATAAGATGATCACCAAAAATTTATCCAATAATTTTTCAAGGAACTAAAATACATCAAAATTCACATCTATCCATATGAATAACCCATGATAGATACAAACCAAATACCTTAACATAATTTTAATACACATAGTCAATCACAAGTAAAGTCAATAAACACCTCCACTACATTTTAATGATTCAAAAATTATTGAATGGTTATAATTAAATATGCATGATCTGTAACATCAACATGGGTTTATGGAAACACATAAATAAAAAATAAATAGTTCAATAAGTTAGATTTAGTGATTCACCTCACACAGTGCAATGAAATAAACTATATATCATTTGAATGAACTAATATTTGGAACATTATTATATAGACAAAATCTAATGCATAAATATTAAATATATGTCTCTTAATCCTATCTATGAAATGTCCAAATTTTATGACCAGCTAATATCAAACAAAACCTACTCTACCAATCTCATGAGTCACCCATTTATGACCCTAGACCACCTCAACCATCATGATTATGGGTAATATAACACATGAGGTTAATGTCACTCAATTTAACCAATGATTTTCAACTAATTTAGAAAATAAAACACTAGGAATACATTCCAAGGCAAGCATAACAACAACCCATCTCATGCCTTATTATTCTCAATCAAAATATAATTATATAAAATTAGTGAATTTTTTTTTTCAATAATGGTAACCCCCAAATTTAAGGTTTTAAAATAAGACAAATGATTCCAAAATAACCACTTCCACTTAATCATGAGACCAAAGACCATAAAGAAAAGGAAACTCAATAGCCCTGATGAAAAAATAGGCATACCCAAATTATCAAAATCTCTTTTAAATAACTTGAATAAAAATATAATTTCTATCCAAAGATGAATCACACAATAAATACCAATACATTACTTACCTTTTTTTAGTAATTCAAACCATTTAACCTTTGTGTTTTCATAACAAAGAGTATACCATTTTTCCTAGTAACACACCTGGATTCACCTCCTTTTTCTTTCCAAGTAAAATAAGAAGTAATATCTACCTTATACATGATTCATGGTGAAATGGAGCCTTATCTCCATGTCTCCACATTCCACAAATTCTCAGGTTAAAAAAGGACACATTTTAAAACCCCTTAACCAACTTAATAGTCAAGTTGACCTTCATTTCCACTAAACAAGGTAGACAACCTCCCAGGAATTATAGTGGCTAGTAGGATTTCACCCATTCACATAAACCAATTAAAACAAAAATAAATTACAATGTTATAATACCCAAGAGATAACCTCAAATAATAATCCAAATCTTAAGTCAAAAACCACCATTATGACAAAATATTGATGATTAAAGTCATCAATTGTTATAATCAATCAAAACCAACATAAAAGAAGACCATATAAAATGACCCCTTAATATAAGTCATTCACCTAGGGCCATAAGGTGACCGATGTCTTTACGATTTGATAGAGTGATATTCAAGAAAGATAAAAACCTTTAAATCAAAATCTTGTAAATAAATAACTTAGAAATAATTGACTCTAGGTACATGTTTAATGTCATAGAATCCAGATGGCATTATATGTTATCACCCAAATTTTCACCCTTAGAAGGTTGTTCAAACCTTCCAAATTTACGGTAACATGGAGAAAATCTTAGGCTATGGTTGGCCTAATACGTGTATTAAATCTATAGGTTATAGGGCTAGATCACCTTGATGTATAACTTAGGATCATTCACTAATCTATCAACTTATTAAGAAAAGGGAGAATACTAATATAAAAGAGGTGATGCACAAAAAATAATTTACCATTACTAACCAACTACATATGTACATCAACCATGAGACTAACTTGAATATACACTACTCCTAATCTGCATCTCTACATCAACAATTCATTATGGAGGTTGTGATCGATGTTTGGGCTAGGAATACTAATCAAGAGGTCATATAATGACACTCATGAGTATAAATCTCACTCAACCTTCACACTTCACTTTAACACTTCACATGACCTACAAAGGATTATTCAAACTGCATGAGTGTTAGAAAATGATAACATGCCAAAAAAGACTAATAAAAACACTTGACAAGATCATATAGTCATTCACATACAATAAATATAGTCAAAAGAGGAATTAAAAATAGTAGTTTATAATTTATCAAAGGAATACAAATGGGTTGGGATTATCCATATGTAGGTGGAGGATCTATACAAAGCCAAACAAGACTAAATTTATAGATGATGAGATTAGAGGGGAGAGAGAGAGACATATAAGAGAGAGTTTTACAAGTGTTTATCAAGATTTAAAAACAAAAATGGAGTTATGAAATAGTCCCATGATATCCTCAAGGACATTTTTTGCTTCTTTGATGATGCTTCATCTCCTAAATGGCATATGAGTTTGTTTAGTTTCTTGACATCTTTGTCTTCTTCTTCAAACCATCCTTATTTTAGCTTGAAAAGTAACAAGTGGCACCCTTTGGTCATCAATTCATCTCTATTTACTTATTTAAATTTTTATTAACACCTTGAATCATTTTTAGAGTCTTGTTATACTAATGTTGTAATGATTAACATACCTCTTAAGTGTCTTGAAACCCATTTGGTACTACTACAACTATCTTGGCCAAATGGATAAAATTTTGATTATACATTTATGAGTAGAACTTATCCTCATGAAATTAATATAACAACCTTAAAAAACTTTAATCAACCTATTTGGATCCATAAAACACTCCCAAAGACCTCATTTTACACCCACAACTTATATTTGTCTTCAATTCCTTGTAACCCTAAAAACACACAAATATCTTTATGTAGAAGAATACACAAATGGAATTATGAAAAGATGAACAATTTTGAGTACCTATTATTATATTATATCTCTATGACAAATTTCATGACCAACCATGGAGTGAAATTATACTTATTTACCTATTTTCTCTCTCTAATTAGGAATTGAGTTTTGGATCAAATGACCTCCCACATGTATTAAAATAAAAATACTTTTGATTCGCTTTCCCCATCCCCTAACCATACTCCATGTCAATTTTTAGGACTTGGGACCCTATACGGATGGGTGAACCATGAAATGGCCAAAACCCTAGCCTAGGTGCTTATACATTCTTGAGAGGTATTTGGAGTGATTTTTCAATAACTTTTAATGTTATAAATATTTAATTTTTTTTCTTAGTCCTGAAAAACCCAAGTAAAACTTAATATTTTGGAGGAGATCTCTCCATTTGTCTTCCATAGGCTTGTAGATAGGCTTCTTGATTAACAAATAATACATTTATCACCTTTTAACCCCACTTGATGACTTGAAGATATAAATTATCACATTAAGAGACCTAAAAATGTGTATGTATGATCATGTAACCTATTACCTATATTTATAAGTGTATTCACTTGATTTGGAAGCTTGTTATAACCCTACATACACAGGAATTAGGCCTATAACCATACATTTTGGGTTAATTCCATATAGTCTACCCTTGGCATGTGCCAACCATAAAATGTTAACGTGTATATAAGACTTTTAAGGTAATATTTATCATTCTAAATTTAAAAAAATCCATTTAAATCCATTTTGTCTAACTTCTCTCTCATCGGATCACTAGAAGGCTTCTTGGCAACTTAAGACCAATTTGTGGTCTTAACAATTATTCATAAAGACTAGAGCTTATTTATCTCTCATAATTCATAAATAATGAATTATTTATACCCATATACCATATATAACCATAATTTAATCTCATTAAAAGGTTCAATGTATAAATGCATACAATAAAAATCCTCTCAGGCTGGACAAACTGAGTTTAGTGAGGTGGAGAGGAATTCAGGCCTGAAGGTGTTATTTTGGAGTTTATTTTATGTTTTAAATGACCTATTTAGGTTATTATCACCTATAACCTATCTTAAAATTATTACATGATGTATTTTTTCCATTATGATTCTTGAATCCTAGTCTCAACCATGTTTGGGGTTTACTAGCAAACTAATTCAAGTGACCCTAAATGGTTGTTATGAGTCATTTCATCTAGATTCATTTAAGTTTGAATCCTTGTGGTATTTTATAGGTTATGTAAACATAATTAGGTATATTAATACACCAAAATTAATCATATTTAACTCAACATATACACAAATCATCCAATCTTCATGAGTAGCCCTGAAAATCTCTCTTAGTCCTGTAGGTTTTTATGAGCCAAAATATTCCTTTCTCTTACTATTGAAAGTGTCTAAAACTTCATGAAAATTCATATTGAATAGTTTATAACCTTTATGTTGAAATCAACCTCAAATAACTAACCTTATTTCTTTAAAATCTCACACACATGCCTAATTATAGATACAGGTTCAACTTGAGGTTTGATTAGAGGTCAAGAGTAGGTCTCTAATGGCATAGTTGTCCTCCATTGACTGTACACATCTCCATAATGTTTGAAAATGAATATAAATTTTATTTATCCCATAAAAATCATCTATAAATTAATTTTTATTGCATTTTATGTGAAAAAGGAGACCTATAAGTCTACAAACCTCTAAGTCTATCTTTTTATCATTTTAGGTTATTATCTCATGCATTTAGGACCATGTTATCACTGAGAACAAGCCTCCAATGTTATAAACCATATTTAAAGAATTTTTGGACTTAATATAACACTTTAATTCATATTTTTCACTTCATTTATTTATACTACCTATTATAGGCTTGTAGATAGTCATTAGACTTAATACTCCATTTTCTTGTTTGATCTTCTTGAACCTAGGTGATCAAAGATTAACTATGGAAAAAATACTAATAATTTTCAATATTATTTTCAAATATTATCATGGGGTTTCATACACATATTTATGATTTATCATACTCAATCTTATCTCTTAAACCTATTTTGATTCATCACCACTTACAGATTTGAAGGTGTTTGTTAGGCTTCATAACTCATTCTCCCTCTCATGTTTGGTTTATTTCCTTGGAGGATAGATAAAATTTATAAGAGATTATAAAGATATGTGAGTAACGTAAATATGAACACATTAGGAATACCAAACCCTTGAATAAATTTATTTTACTTATGTGCTTAGAGTCATATACATAGCTAAAATATAGTCCATTACATGTCACTTGGAGAAGGTGGTGTTGGAATGGTAAATGGAGCCATTAATAAAATATAAATTAAAATTACGAGAGTGATAAATTATTTAATAACTCCATAGACATTATTTTTTCTATTTAAAACCTCAAAATATAAATAACCAATGATTTTCAACCTGACAACTATGTAAAGGTGAAATTTATTACTCTCTTGAACTCACACATGCCAAATGGGACTTTAAAAACATGTAATATTTATATACATACCCTATATGTCCTCTTAAATTACTCTCATTCCTCCAACCTTTTACAAATTTCCATTTTTTAGAGAAAATTGAGCCTATGGGGTTTATGTACAGTTTAAGACCACCCTACCTTCTTAAGGATTGTTCATAAAGAAAGGGACACTAATATGATGATTTTTAAATTAATTTTAAGTAAATTATGACCCATATATATGTTAATAATCTCATGTCCCAAATCTCATTGTATTGTATTGAATGAACACATGGAATTTGCCTTTGTGAGCTTGCCAAGGGAGAGATTGAGGTTTTGATGAAAAAATTGGAATATCAAGATTTATACAAGATTTTTATCCATTTATATGTCTTATATGATGTGAAGAGACACTTTTAAGATGTTTTCACCTAGATATGGACCTTCATGTCTGTACAAGTGCTTAAAACTACCTTCTTTAGAGTAAAGACTAACCTATTCTGACATGAAAATTATTATTCTAACTTTATCTTGAGATTATTACATTGAAAAGTAATTATGAATATTTTAAAAGTGAAATTTTACATATATTTCATATTATGGGTTTTGACATGCATTGAAGTTACTTATATGCATTATCCCTTACATAAAACTTTACCTTAAACTTTATAAATCAAGCTTAATCCCTCAAAACATGTATGAAATTTTTATGAAAGTTAATTAATGATGAGGATGAATTTATGGGAAACCTATAAACCTTGGACATCATTTGACCAACCTTCTTCACACCATGACATAATTAGACTAGTATAAGACAAGGATAAGTCCTTACCTTAAAATTGTCAAATTAACCTTAAATTTTGCTAAGAAGACCTTTAAAATAACCTAATAAGACCTCATAAGCCATGAAATTGTTAGGAAAAAGGTTATCAAGGCATGAAAAGTCAAGTTTAAAATTATAGGGGTTGATTTTTTGACCCAGGGGTCAAAAATGATCAACAATTCCTACTCATGAATTATGTAAATCAAATCCTCTTTAAATAGAAATGATTTATAATCATAATATTATAATATAAATGTATTCATTCAAAAAGAATTAAAATATAATACCAATATTAACATAAGATAATAAATAAGTTGCCAGGGAATAAAAAGAATGAAAATGTAAGCAGAAGAGGAATAATTAAGACCCCTAGTCCTAATAAACAGAAAGCAGAAGAAGAAAGGGGTCGGGAGAGAATTGAAGAACCCGAGGAGGAAAAACCAGAGGAAGAAGATGGAACAGAGAGCTGGGACACCAACTCGAGTAATGATGAAGAAGGTTTTGAGGAAATTGAAAAAGATAAAGTCAATACAGAGGGGGATTCTGTTACTAGAAGAGAAGAGACGGAGGAAAACCAAAAAGTGGTGGAGGATGACACTATCCAGGAAGATCCTGGTGAGGACCCAACTTCTAAGAATGAAAAGGAAATCTCTGTCTAGGAAGATATTCAAAACATGGAGATGGAAATTCAAGATGGAATCAATGAGCGGGAACAAAAGAGTCAAGAAGACTTCTTTGAAGAAGCTAGGAATAGCCCCAATAAAAAGTCTGAGGATTGGAGAGGGAAGAATCAGAATGATGAAATACACACTCCTATGACTTGGGTTAACTGTAAAGCTGAGTCTTCTTCCCAATTAGATTCCCGATTGTGTAGGGAGATCATTGATCTCAAGAAAAAAGCGGAAACATTGGAAGATTCTCTGAAAACTGCTTGGAATAAAGTAAACAACATGGAAAATCAGTTAAGCGAGATCCCTGTGAAGCTCAAAGCTTACGAAAACAACCTCTGGGAGCTAATAAAGGATAACAGAAAGAAAATGGAGGAAGTAACATCCAACATTTATGCAGCTGCTATCAATATAGGTAAATGAGCCAATGAGGAGACCAAAGCACTAGAGGGTCCCAGCAAAAGGACAAGGCAAAGTTCTAGAAAGAAAGATACACAAAAAGGAGCTTTGCTGGAGGTTACCACCCAGGAAACTGCCTTGAATGGAAAAGAAGCCATGAACTTGATTCTGGAACTGGATGAATAATTTGGTCCTTCTTGTTGGTTAAGAAACTGGTACTGATCTTTGTTCTTCTTTTGTTAGCTTTTGTTTGTTGTACCACCAGACTTTTGTTTTTGGGTTTTGACTGGATGTGTCTATTATGGTTTCAGGACCATTCAAATCCTATTTTTGCTACCTCACTGTAGTGTTTTTTAGGCATTGCCTGTGGGCTTAGTTATTCTTATTTTGCTCTTTGTTAAAGGGTTTCGGGGCCTCTTCAAAACTTGCTTTTACCTCTAATCTAAAACATAAGATAATAAATTAAAATAAATTGTTCTATTATCCTTTTTGCCAAATCAATTATTCGAAACATGAATGTGAAATATCCCAATAGTGCCAAAATAAATTTATGATTTCCTTTTGAAAATATTGATAATGTAATAATCGTTATATCCTTCATACAAATATCAATAATGAAAAAATTCATAATAAAAAATCAAATACCAATGACATAATAATCAAACAATGACCAAGATAGCCAATACAATCAACTAAATCACACTTTAAGAATGTTTAAAAACTCATTGATTTATAATTAATAATCAAACTATACCAACAACCATTTACACAACCCATTTAGTTAGACTCCTAATCAGGCTTAGCTCATAGAAATCTTAGAAACACCATAGATGACATCAATAATATCTATCATGTAAATATCTAAACAAACATAACTTTGTAATAAAATAAAAATCATATAAAAGTAATCTAACTGAATATAAAAATATATCATAGTTATATCATCATAACATCATAATGAGTTAAATAAACTAAAGTCTAATCAAGTTAAAATGTGATCACAACAACATGATATGACAATGCAAGGTCCAAGGTCTTAAAAATTAATAATTTTAAAATGATTTCCAAAAAAGGACATGACAAAGGTGACATGACTAAAGACCCAAATAATCTTCAATATGATATGTAATTGTTAGTGATAAATTCAATATATACATCAAATTAGATACCATTAACTGTCACTTTTAGATCCCAGTTAGGTATTTGAATATATTTACCACTTTTTAAAATGTTGTAACATTATTATAGTGATTAGTTTAATTGTTATACATGTGGGTTTCAATATATTCATATAAACTATACTTGAACATGTTTATGTGGGTTTTATGCACACCATGAAATATTACAAGGTAGCTTCTATTATTTTAAGATCATGAAAATATTTAATCAAAGGCAAGAGTTATGGGTTATTCAAATTCATAAATAACTTTGTGGTGTAATAACAATGATAAATGGGTTATTTACCTCGTATGGTTATAACATATGGTATCTAAAAGAAACCAAAAGATTACTTTAGATGGTTGGGTGGATTATAACCTAATGTGGGAATGATAAAAAGTAACTTAAAAAGGAGGGAAGGCTGGGGTATAAAAGAAGGTTTTTTAACCAAACATAGAAGAAACCCTTCCAAACTAAATTATTCACTATGAGTTGGACAAGTGATAGGGAACTAATGTCAGTTTCAAATTTATTTAAGAACACAAGACACACAAACATAGCTAGGATTCCAAAGAAACAAATATAAAAAAATTTAATTCTCATAATCAAAGGTTGTTTCCATTGTATGATTGTAATTACACATCTTCAAAGGGATATTATGATTATTAAACACAAAATCATTCAATTTAGCTACTAAAAAATATGTATAACTATATTTAAAAACACTTCTACACAACCCAAAGACTAAAATACTATAATGAAGGAACCTCTTCAATAATTCACAAGGTTTAAGAAGAATAAAGAAATGCACAGTTAAGAAAAACTTGTAGAATAATCTATAAAATTTCTTATTCACTATAATTTCAAAAATTATCTTCCATTTATAATGAGAGGATAAAATAATATATAGGATTCAATAGGGGTCACCTCATCCTCCAATCAATGTCTAATTTTAGATTTGTAATTATAGACTCAAGAGTTACAACTCATGGAATATGCATGTACAATATATTCATAAGTTGGATAAATTTAAATGATCACTATGTTGGAAATATTATCATTGATTTCAAAGGTCTAACTTTATTGGTGACAAAGTACCCATAACATTTAATGTCTAAAGGTGTTTTTAATGTTCATATCTTGGCTAAAGTGTGTTAATAGTAATTAAATATTAATGAATATAGTTTTGGTTGCACAATGTCAAAAGAGGGCCCATGAAGAAGTCAAAGAGTCACCAAGTAAAGAAAAAAGAGGGAAAGGATGCATTTTACCATGAAGGGTCATCTTGAGGAATTCAAAGAGTCATGAGATAAAGATAAAAGAGGGGAAAGGATGCATTTTCCCATGAAGAGTCACCATGTGACTTAAAAATCTACTCTCTCTCTCTCTCTCTCTCCTCTCTCTCTCTCTCTCTCTCTCTCTCTCTCTCTAAGATATATGCACTTTCAATCTTTGTCTATATTTGAATTACCTAAAGCACACATTTATATGATTTAGAGTCAGAGTTGTGGTAGAATTATATAAAATGGTGCCATTATTTTATATAGTCTCATGATGATCCATATTTAAGGTGTATATGTTATGAAA
>JARHVA010009935.1:200000-244056 GCA_037957365.1 Torreya grandis | reverse complement strand
ATCTAGACATTTTGGATCTAGTGGTAGAAAATTTGAGTAGACAATTTGCTGACATCATCATTACCATGTGTGAATGAGTTAGGGGGAGTTGGTCACAAGGTTTTCGATCACATTTATGCTTAGTTTCTATACGATAAATTTTATGTCATGAAATTAAGTGAAACATAATATATTCAAGTGTAAAGTTGGGCTCTTAGGCAGTTTGATAGTGTATGCCCATACTTAGCCAAATTTACAATGTGGTAAGAAAAGTTGAGTAGGCATTTTGATGCTGTTATATTTTACATGTGTGAAGGTGTCAGGATAAATTTATCATATGGGTTTATTAATTTTTATGTCTATTTGATATGTGATGAAATTTATATCATGAAATGAAGTTAAACAAAATATATTCATGTTCAAAGTTGGCCTCCTAAGCAGGTTTTTGACATAGTTGGCTTTATGGTATAAAAATCCAGGTGAGCAGATTAATGGTGTTGTATCTCACACATGTTAAGGTTTCAAGAACTACTTAATACACAATTGTATTAATATTTAAAATAATAATATATTTTATGAATTTTATAACATGCAAGTGATCAAGGTAAAAGTTATGACTATGCAAAGTTAGGCCTTCCAGATATATATCAATGGTCCCCATACTTAGTCAATTTTGCACGATGTTAAAGATCAGGACAAGATGGAGATCTAATGGCCCAAAATAAATCACATAGTAAATATATTTGGTGAAAAAAAATTCAAAGAGGTCAAATTTTTTTGGTTAACAAATTTAAATATTGAGCTCCTTACAATAGGATTAACAAAGCGTGTTCATTCCAAGATGTCTGGAAACAGTGAGATGAGGACAAGTGTTCAATGTTTAATATTGAGCATAGATAAAGATCAAGTTTATTACAAGATATAATGGTGTGTAGATGTTCATAAATAAATAGATCAATGGTGCATATTGAGCAAGAGTTTTTCAAGGTGTTCAATATTTAACATAGATAAAGATTGAGCTACATATATGAAATTTACAAAATGCATTAAGTTAAATAGTCATGATGAAGATCTAACAATGAGTAATGAAAGGTAAGGATTGAGATACATAAAATAATATAAATGGTGCATGTTTTATCTAATTATCATAGATAAGATATGATATAAGAGTGTCCAAGGTTTAATTGTGACTGTTGGCATTTGAATATTTGAATTTTCCTAAGGGAAATATTAGTGCTTTATATTTTGTCAATAACTTTTGATATATGATGAATTTGATCATGGTGTAAAAAGATAATTCATAGAGGACTCCAAGTTGTATCTGAAAAAAATATATTTAAAGGTTTGAAATTGTGTGCAATTAAATTTATGAGGGTCCAAATTTGATTATGTGTTTGACTATGTTCTGCAAGTGACCTGAGAAGGATGTTTGAACTTGTTTGGTTATTGTTTGGATGTATAATCATGAATTATATATTTTATAAAGTTTTAGACTCAATGATGACCATTTTTATTCATTATTAAGGTTTTACCAATCATATTCACTATGAACAAGGGTTTATAAATTGATTACGCATTCATTCATGGTGACTATGTGTATGAAGAGATGTTTGAGCTAATTAGGGGTCATCATAAGGGTCATATGATTGATTTTTGAACTTAAATGGGACATATAGATTATGTGTCTTGGTTCCATAAGTTTTAAAGTGTTCTTGTGTTCTTAGTTGTCTCAAAGAAGTGTCAAAGATATGAATGGGTCATCATAGGACTTAAAAAGTGACTTAGGCTTTATTGAAAGAAAGTTGTGCTTAAGTGTGGCCCATGTAAGATTCCTTAAAGGTGAAGTCATGTCTTGTGGATGACAAGGAATATTTTTGAAATGATAATTCATGAAGTCTCTATATATATTGAAATCAAAGATGATGATTTATAAACTTTTAGATGTGGAATTTGTATTGAGAGGAACATGTATGTGAGAGTTATGGATCAAAGGATAGGTATAGTGAAAAATAGATGAGTTTATGAGTAGATAAGATTAAGGACTATGTGTATGACCTATGGGTTATGTTTTTGATGTTACAATAGTTCTCTTGTAGGTTGAGAATGAGTGAAGACGTTTGGTGATGCAGGGGCATCCTATAAGGACCTTAAAAAAGATTCAATTTTGTGTTAAAGTTGATTTATTAGGTGTCTCATAGGTTTCATAGGTCATAAATAGTCCATTTTTGAAGTCTAGAGAGTCCAAAGGTGCATATAATTTGAATTATTTGTTTTCCTACCAAAAACATTATTTGAATATTTAAATGTTGTGAAGCCTTGTCAAAGGATTTTTATGCATTTGAGAATAATGAAAGATGTAAAAAACATGTATATAAGTTTATGAATTATATAAGGTTCATAAAATGTCATGATTCCAATGTCATGGTTCTAAATATAGTTCTTATAGTGTCAAAATAAAAAATAATGTAATTTTAAGCAAGAAACCTCTACATGGGAAAAGGAATTAAGAATCCGTTATGCATCCATTTAGAAAGGATATGAGTTAGCTATGGTTTGGTAATATGATATTCCATTAATGGTATAGGAATGGAGAGTTGACAATTTTTTATGAAAGGAAGCTTTGATGCTTTGTAACCCCTGTTGCAAGAAAATAAATATAGACCCTCTTTTGGAGGTCTTTGCTTTTATTACTCTCTACATATATTATGTTAATGAAAGATTGAAATTAGTAATTTTATCCAAGTGTTTTTGGATTAAAATGGACGTTTGTTCATTAATTAGTTCTTCAAGATATAAATAAAAAGGAATCCTGGTTAAGCAATAGAGACCTAGACCCTATCCTTGTGAACTATGTTCATTTACAAATTGTTTCTTGCATGAGGGATGAAAAAATGACATTTTATAATTGTTATAAATATTATTGAATTATTTTTAATTTGTTTTAGGTTATATTTTTTAAAATAATCATTTTATTTTCATACATATGGTGACATTGACTCCTATTGTATGGTGATATTCTAAAAACTAGGAGAATTTGTAAACCAAATCATGAAGACTGAGCCTAGAAGTCATTATCAAGGATTAGTGTATTAAGTAAGGCATAGAGTGATATTATTGGTGTTTCCTCTTCATTATTATTAGAGTATTGTATAAAATATTGACATAATGTATTTTAAGGTGTGTTGCAGGACAAGGAACCAAGTGTAGTGTTTCATAGAGAGACTTAGTAGGGATGCATATTTAGTCAAGAATATGGTGGACCAAGTAACATAATTTATTTCCCCATTGGTCATAAGGATGGAGGATATTGAGGATGATCTCAGAGAGAGATTTCAAAGATTATTGATAGAGGAATATGAAGGAGATGATAGGCAACAAGGTCTAGTAGCACATTTGAAGCCAAGGGTGAATGAAAGAGGAAATGAAGAGGTGGTTCAAGAGAGACAACACGTACATGTATCAATACTTCAATAAGTCATGGGAGTGAAAAACCATAAAAGAGATATTATACCATTTTTAGGAATAAGATTGAGAAGAGAATAAGGTCCTATGAGACATGGACCAATACAAAATTTCAAGGACAATGTTGGCATTGTCATAGAAAAGGACATAGGACAACAAAGTGTCCAATAAATACGAGATGAAATATGCAGTAGTAGAGTACAAGAGAATAGAATTAGAAAATAAGGTAAGAAATAAATGAGTCTTTACTCATGATAATAATACTATTGTAGTAGAGAAAGAATTTCAAAGATCCATCCCAAAGGAGAATGTTATTCACAAGCAGGTGCAAAGAAAAAAGTAAGGTTTGTAATTTAGTCATTGATTGAGGAAGCACTAACAACATTGTGTCTTTAGAGATGATGTAGAATTTGTGATTAAAAAGGATGCCATATCCACAACCATACAAGGTTTCATGGGTTAATAAGGTACATCAAATAGTTTCAAGTGAGAAAAGTTGGGTTGAATTCAAGATAGGAGGATCTAGAGATAAAGTGTTGTGTGATATTATGCCTATAGATGTTTGTAATTTTCTATTAAGGAAACCATGGTAGTTTGATAGGCATGTTATTCATGATGGACAAGCCAACACATATACTAGAAATCAACATGTAGAGGTACACATACTTGTCCTATTAAAGGATGAAGAAGATAGAAGAGATGAAAGCATAATGATGATGGAAACCAAGCAGCATTGGAGTAAAGCCATGAAAAGATTAGGTTTGGTAAAAGCACCCAAGAGAGAAATAGACATAAGTTGTCTTGATTTGATTGATATAAAGAGTTATGAATCCACAAACATGGACATGAAAGACGATATGCAAGAATGAAAGGTGATAGAAAATAGTCATCAAATAAAAGAAGACATAGCACTAATGAAAGTGATCAAGGAAGACGATATTCAAAATAATAAGGGCAACCAAGCTTATGAGGAATATGATAGCAGAATAGTGATGGAGATTACAGCTAAGATGGATGAGTAGTGATTTGGGAATGACATCAAGAAAGCTAAGAGGTTGGAAATTGAAATGTCTAAGGAGGTAGCCCAAGATAGATCCATGAAGGCTCTAAATTTTATGTCTAATGAGTTGTTTTGTGATCTAAATGTAGGTAAGAAGTAAGCAGCTAAAGAAGGAATGGTTGACAGTCATAAACAAGAAAAGAATGTCAAAGAGTTGGGCAATGTAAAATAGATCCATGAATAAGATGAACATATAATAATATCAAATCAAGGAGATGGGATGGTGAAATTGAACATATAACCCTTGCATATGTAAGAGATAGAGAGCAATTATAATTTAGGTGTATAATAGAAAATCAATAGTTTCCACAATCATGTAGCATGTAAGGATCAAGAACAAGTTGTGCTGATGTGGAGTATATAGAATAAGAAGCATGGATGATAAAGAAAAGTAAATACTTGTAGTAGTGGTTGATTATGGAGATAAGGTGAAGGTGGATCAATTTGTAAAGGAGGAAGAGTGGTATACATCTGCAAGATAAAAAGAAGATGAGAACAACTATGTTTTGATTAATAATGGTGTTTCATGTGTAGGTGTACTATTAAAGAATATGAATCAAATAAGGCATAAATGTGTGTCCCAATAACATGTTCACCTCTATGAGAGGAAAGTAGAAGTTGATACCTTTTATAAGGAGGTTTATTATAGTCAGGTAGGAGCATACACCAATTACAACACTCAATACCTATGGCAAAGATTTCTTAGCTTGGTAGTATGATGTAGGAGAATCCTATAAAGAACCCAAAAATAATGAAGTTTTGTCTTAAGTTGACCTATTAGGTGTCTCATAGGTTCCATAGGTCATAAATAGTCTATTTGTGAAGTCTAGAGAGTCCAAAGGTGTATAGATTTTAAATGATTAGTTTTCCCACCAAAAGTATTATTTGAATATTTGAAGGTTGTCAAATGTATCAAGAATGAAAAAGGTCTACTGACTCCTAGAAGTGCACCAGAGTTGATGTGAGACATGGTTTACATGAAGGCCAAATCTAGGCAAACATGAGAAACTGCAAATTATGAAAAATAAAAGACTAATTTGCACACAACAAAATTAATATCTAACTCAATACATTCAAAATTAGATAATCTAAAGGAAAAAAATACAAATAGGAGTGGATTTAACTCCTCCATGAAAGGTGTTCAATGATGCCTCAAAATAGAGTGTAACTCCTCAGTCTAAGAATAGCTAGTCAACAGAGTAACTCAAACAATGAATGAGGCATAACATAACCACTATGACATATGATAGGTCAATTTAACTCCTATGACTACACACCTAAGAAAGACTATCCATAAATGTAGGAAATCAAAATGACATAGAATATCCAAGTAGGAAAATACATTAAAATGCAAGGAAAATAAATCCTACACTAACACCCTCCTATAAGTGCAACTTAGGTGGGTGATGATACCAATATGGGTCCCAAAAACTTGTCCTAATCAAGTATAATGTACAAAGCAATCCCTCATATATAGAGAAGAGAAAACCTAGTGGGAAAAAACTCCCCTCAAAAGAGAGAAATGAATAAGTGAAGAGGCTAGAAGGCCCCCCTAAAGATGATGAAGTTGCCAAAGTGGACCTTACCCCAAGAAGAGCTCGTAGATGAAGGAACTTACTCTTAGTGAAGGGTTTGGTGAAGATATCAACAACTTGACTGAAAGACTAGTAAAATCTCAAGTTGATGACCTAACCATGAATAAGATCTTAAATAAAATGCATGTGAATCTCAATGTGTTTGGTCCACTGGTGATAAACTAGATTCTTGCATATCTATATAGTACTCTAGTTGTCATAATATATGATGGTGGGTTTATTTATAGGAAAGCCAAACTTAGATAGAATCCCCTAAAGCCAAATAGCCTTAGGAGTTACATTAACAACTCCCCTATACTCTACCTCTATAGATGATATAGCAATAGCATTTTGATTCTTTCTAAACCAACTAATAGGGCTAGAACCCAAAGAAAAATTGTAACCTAAAGTGAACTTGTGATTTTGAGTATCACTAGCTCAATTTGAATCTAAAAATCCAACCAAGTCAACCTCTGTGCCAAATTTATATTGAAATCCAAATCTATAAAATACCTAAATGTAGTGCAAGATCCTCTTAGCTACTCTCTATTACAACTCATGGGGCTCCTGCATGAGTCTTGAAACAATCCCAATTTCATATGAAATGTCAGCCTTGGTATGAGTTAGATAAATGAGGCTACCAACAAGTTACTGATACCATGTGGCATCAACCAAAGGTGTAGAATAGTCAACCTCAAGTTTGAATCCTGATAGAAAGGGAGGCAAAATCTACTTTCAATCAACCATGTGATACTAAGCTAAAAGATCGAGAGCATACTTGGGTTGTGAAAGTGAAATCCATAAATTAGACTATGAAATCTCAATGCTGAGGAAGTAATGCAAAAGACTCAAGTTTGTCATGTCAAATATATCCTATAGAGTTATCTTCATCACCATAATAGATTATGAGGAACTCTCGGTGATCAAAAGATCATCAACATAAAGGACCAATATCAATAAAGAATCATCCTACTATAATAAGTATACATTAGGGTTTGAATGACACCTAGTTAAACTTGAAGTAGAAAGGAAGGAATCCATCTTGTCATACCAAGCCCAAGGGGCCTATTTAAATCCATAGATAGATTTCCTAAGTCTACAAACTAAAGATGAATATTGAACAAAACTAGGTAGTTGTTCCATGTAGATATCCTCCTCAAGGTCTCCATCAAGAAAGAGACTCTTCACATCCATCTGATGCACATCCTAACCATATGTTATAGCTAAAGCTAGTGTGATTTGGATTGAAGTCATATTTAAAATAGGTGTAAAGGTATTTGAGTAGTTAATTCTAGCTACCTCTGAAAAACCTTAACAACCAATCATACCTTCTACTTATCAATTGACCCATCTATAACAAACTTGGTCTGATATATCTAAAGACATAAAACCATCTTCCTTCCTTTAATAAGTGAAGCCAAGTCCCAAGTGTGATTGCTAATCAATGAATTATATTCCTCATCCATGGCTCTATCATAGTCAGGTATGCATGATGCCTCTGTAAAAGTTTGTGGATCAGTCATGGAAACAAAGAAGGCATATGGTCCATCTAAAAGTCTGCCTGAGTATTTCTTCATCATATGGATCCCCAACACAAGTGCCTACACTTTGAAGTGTCTACCTAGCACAAAGAGGGCCTAAAATGGGTGAGTTAGGTGTTACATCCTAATCCTCTGATGTATACATAGAAGTGAATGAGGATGACTCCCATAACTCTTCTCACTATTAGACTCACTATCATATCTAGAAGAATAAGAATCATCTACCTTAAGAACCTACTGTGAAGAATATGAATCCTTAGATTGCTCATCCAAA
Source organism: Torreya grandis (assembly GCA_037957365.1). Lineage (NCBI taxonomy): Eukaryota > Viridiplantae > Streptophyta > Pinopsida > Cupressales > Taxaceae > Torreya > Torreya grandis. Next base: position 236,166 of record JARHVA010009935.1, on the reverse strand, counting down.
TTGATTGAAATTGATGTAAAAGGAGAAGTGTCTAGTAAACAGTCAGTGGGACTCTCCTGAAACCTAGCACTTCTCTCGATAAACAATTGATGAGTTATAGGGTGGAGAATCTTGTAACCCTTGACTCCATCTAGATACCCAACAAAGATGTAAGGATTGGATTGAGCCTCCATTGCCTTACATTTATTTTTGGGAATGCATGTCATCACTAGTGATCCAAAACCCCTAAAATGTTACACCTCTAGTTTCCTATTATGCTAAGCTTCAAAATGAGTGATGCCCTCTAAAGCTTTATGAGGAACCCAGTTCTAAATATATCATGCACAATTGATGGCCTCTACCCAAAACTATGGAGCCAATGATCTAGATTAAATAATATAGTTGGCCATCCCTTTCAAGGACCAATTCTTGCATTTTGAAACACCATTATACTAAGGAGTGTATGGTATTGTCCACTAAAGATCAATCCCCTATGTGGTACAAAACTACTCAAATATGTGATTAACGTACTCTCCCCCATTATATATTCAAAGGATTTTGATGAACTTTCTCGATTGATTTTTAGAAAGAGCCTTGAAGTCTCAAAAAATATCAAAAACTTAAAATTTTTGTCTGAGAAATTAGACCCATGTGTATCTATAAAAGTCATCAATGAAGGTGAGCACATATTTGGCCCTAGTAAAATAAGGATGGGGAAACAACCCGTTGACATCGTTGTGAATCAACTCAAGAGGTATAGAAGATATCCAAGATTTTCCTTTGTCAAATTTATCTGTAGGATGTTTTCCAATGGCACAACCCTCACAAAGTCCCTTAGAGAATTTAACTCTATAAAAGCTTGTAACCATGTCTTGCTAACTCAACTACTCAAGATAGTGGTAGTTAAGATGGCCAAACCACTCATGCCATAGCTCGGTAACTCCTTCTAAATGGTTAGGCAATACAATGGGAGAAACATCTAGAGAAAAATGGGATGTGTATAGCCTAAAATGGTGATTAGCCCTCCCCAATGCAACTATAGTGTTACTGTGTAGCTCTATGATCTCAATAGAATATGGTGTGAACTCAACTCTCATGCCCTACCCTATGTGGGTAATTTGATACACTAAAAGGAGATTAGATAATAGTGGAGGTATACTTAGAACATTTATGAATGTTCCACCTTTAAAGTCAATAGACCCTCTCCCTAAAATTGCTATTGGAGTGTCATCACCCAAAGTGATAAAGGACATGTTAAAGGGCTCTAAGTCAAAAACTCAACCTCTAACAAACCTATATAATGTGAAGCACTAGAGTCTATAACCCACGATGAAGTAGATGAGGAAGCCATTGCAACTATGGATTTGTCTTGAAATCTATCTTTCCCATTTTCCTTTGCCTTAGAGGATTCTTTGACCAATGAAGATTGTTTGACAGACTCAGGGACCCCTATATTGTTCTTCTCTAAGAGATGTGTTAGGTGGTCTTTCTATTTCTTCATGTACTTGTGTTCATCATGCCCATTCCTCTTGTAATAGAAGAAATTAACCTTCTCTTTATTAGGTTTCCCTTTAAAAGAGGAGGTTTCAATTCTAGTTTTTGTAGTGGTTTTCTATTCTTTCTTCTTCTCTAGATCTTTACTCTTCTATTTCTTATCCTTGATGCTAGAGGCTTTTTGTTTCCCATTCTTGCAAAGAGCACTGAAGGTTTGGAAGACTTGAGGGTTCCCATATCGATCAAATTATATTGTTCCTTAGTCAAATATGTAATGAATTCATATAAGTATGGAATTTTCTAGTTGGCTCATAAGGTTATCTTGGTAACATAAAAAGGGCAAAGATAAATATAGAGTAATCAGGTCCTAGTTTTGTAACCACAAAAAGAGGTAACTGCTCACCTTTCTTATTAGTTCCACACTCTTTTAGCTACAATATAAGTGACTTAAGCTTAGTGAATAAGTTCTCCAATGTGTCAAAGTTTCTATGGATTAGACTAATTATCTCAATCTCAAGCTCATGACCCCTCATGGTGTTGAATTTCCCAAACAAGTTTTCTAGGGTGTCCCATACTTATTTAGGAGATTTGGTTGACTCTATGTGAAATAGGAGCTTTGATGACACTGAAGGATAGAACAATAAAAATGCTTCATCACATTTATTAAACCATTTTATATTTTTTGTCTTAGCTATGGGCTCAGTTTCTACCCCCATAGTTATGTGAAATAACGATTTACTCCTAAGCACCATTGTAATCTTACTTTTCCATTCTTGGTAGTTGAAGGGTGTGAGTAAATTAACAGTGGTAAGATACATTTTAGAACTTAAGATTAATGTGATGTTATTATTGTTTCAAAAATAAAATGTGTAAGAAAAGAGAATTTGTAGAACAAAATCACAACCACATTGCAACCCCCTGAAACTATGTCAGGTACACCCCCACCCGGGCCCCCTCCCCCACCCCCACCCAAATTTTGGCACTTTATAATTTAGTGTATTTTACAATGAAAATGGGCTAGATATGTGGGAAATTAAAAAATAAAATGCTCAATTTTGAGCTACCATTTATAAGATAATAATGAAACAAATTCTCATCAATAGCCCATTTTTAATAAAAATTGCACTAAATGATTAAAAAAGTACCCTTGAGTGAGGTTAAATGTGCCTTCCAACCACTCATTAGAACTATCTTGGAGTCAAGAATAAAATGGTTTAGTATTTTAATGGGGATTTGGCTTCTTGTCAATCTAGACCTCAACTACATCTTCGACAAGCGGAGATACAAGTTTTAAAAGACTAAAAAAAAACTCTCTTTTAAAATTTTGTTTCAAATGACTTAATTTTTTAACATTATAAATAATGTAATAAAAAATACTAAAGTCATTAATGACATAAAATATGAGATAAAAATATATAAATGTGAGAAGGAGGCTTAGCATGGGCCCACCAAGGAGGAGAGGTGTCAAAATGAGACGCCAAGGTGAAATAAACAAATTTATAGCATAGCATTCATAAAATACACATTTTTACAACTAAAGAGAGAATGCCAAGGTTGAACAATAGGCCCAAATCTTCTCATAATGAGTAGATCCAATGGAAAATAATAGAAAAATGGTGCCGTACTGCTAGGAAGGATGCCAAGCTACTAAGGAAAGCACCAAGTTGCTACAAAAAATGGCAAGTTGCTGGCAGATCTGGAGTGCTCTCAAAATCCAATGCCCAGTATTAGAAACAAGATCATTTATCCTTTGATGTAGGTAAAAATAGTATAAATGACAATGCCAAGTTTTAAATAGTGACATCAATGTTGGAAAAAATGCTAAAACAACAAAGAGGATTCGAATCTCATTGTTTCACTCAAAAAACAACTCAAATTGGGAAGATTTCAAAATAAAACTCAACATAAATAGAATGTAAATGCCTATGTAGATTTGAGATGGATTTATAAAGGACTCAAAATTGGCATTTCAATGCTAAACAAAGTGGTTCTAAAAAAGGTGTATAATAACTCCATAAACAATGCTTTTTCTAGCCAAAGGGTAGATCTAGAAAAGACAAGGACACCATTACCAGAAGAGATTAAATTTATTACAAAAGAAAGAAATCTCAAATTTGAAATTAATTGCAGCAATGAACTAGACACTTATAAATACCATCATGGCTCTGATACCATATCGAAGATTCCACAGATCTACTGGTTTGTGGAAGTGCACCAAATTTGATGTGAGACATGATTTCCATGAAGGTGAAATCTAGGAAAACATGAGCAGCTAAAATTTATGAAAAATACAAGAATAATTTACACACATCAAAATTAATCTCCAACTCAATACATTCAAAATTAGATAATATGAAGGAAATAAAAGTACAAATAGGAGTGGATGTAACTCCTCCATGAAAGGTGATCAAGGATGCCTTAAAAATAGAGTGTAACTCCCCAGTCTAAGAATAGCCAGTCAACAGAGTAACTCCCACAATGAATAAGGCATAAGGTAACCACTATTAATGTACACCTAATCAAGACTATCCATAAATGTAGGAAATCCAAATGACATGGAATATCTGACTAGGAAAATATAACAAAATGCAAGGAAAATAAATCCTACACTAACAAAGCCTTGACAAAGGAACTTTATGCATTTGATAGGAAGGAAAGATGTAACAAAAATGTCTAGGGGTTTAGGCATTATATAAGTTTCATAAAATGCCTTGAGTCCAATTTCATGGTTATAAATATAGTTCATATAGTGTCAACATTAAGAACAATGTAATCTTGAGAAAGAAACCTCTACATGGGAAAAGGAATCAATAATCAATTATGAATCCTTTTATAAAGGATAGGAGTTATTTTTGGTCTGGTAATATGATATTCCATTTTTGGTATAGGAATGGAGAATTGACTAGTTTATATGAAGGGGAGCTTTGATGCTTTGTAACCCCTATTGCAGGAAAATAAATATAGACCTTGTTTTAGAGGTTTTTGCTTTTATTTCTATTTGCATATGTTATGTTAATGAAATATTGAAATTATTAATTGTCCCCAAATTTTTTTGGAGGAAAATGTCTGTTTGTTTGTGAATGAGTGCTTCAAGATATAAATAAAAAGGAATCCTGGTTAAGGAATACAGACCTAGACCTTGTATATTTACAGATTGTTTTTTGCATGAGGGATGAACAAATGAGATTTGATAATTTTTATATATATATTGTTGAAGGATTTTTAATGTGTTTAATGTTATAGCTTCAAAAATAATCATTTGATGTTCATACAGTGGTGATACAGACCCCTACTGATTATTCAACATTGCAAATCATGTATTTTTAAGATTGGGAATTGAATGACTAGTAATTTTCATAATCCATCTTAAGATTGTTTTGATATTTTTATATATTTTATGTTTAAATAAATAATATAGAATTTTTGGAAATCATTGTATGCTCAAATATATGCTCCAATTATCCCTTGTTTCCTATTGTTACATATGGACCAAGTGAACTGTGTATTGGTTTGTTGAAAGGAAATAATCAGTTGAAAATGTCAAAGAATGTGTAGGTAAGTTATTTGAGTAATTTACAAGTTTGTTTACCATTTTATCTTGCATGTTATTGTGTGTTATTCATATATATAGGACACATGCATGTAGACACACTTTTGTTACACAATTAACAATATTTGGGGCTATAAATCCTTAGAAGAGTACTGGAAGACACTAACTATTGGTTTGCAAAGTTAATCAGAGTTAATAAAAACTTTTTAAACCTATTTCAGGTCTTTGAAACTCAATAAAACATTTGAAATTGAAATTTGAGTCCTCTTGGATGAGACTGAGTCAAGGAAATCCTATTTCTAAGGTTTTGGAAGAATATAAAGATTCCACCAACCAAATCAAGTGAAATTTGGTGTGAAGATCAAGGAAACAATTTATGAAAGAATGTTTAAGTTTATTCTCTATACTCATACCTCTGAGTATGGAAATTAAGGATTGTATGTGAAAATAAACCTAAAAGACCTAATAGGGCTAAATAGTGGCATAGATTGAGTTTGAAAGGGGTCAAATGTAAGAATTAGGAGTCCAAACTTCATGAATAGTTGAATTTAAATAAGGGGTAACTAAAACTATCATTTTATTTTGAAAAAAGGTTTGTATAGAACTATAATCATATAAAAAGTCCAAAACGAGGGCTACAAGGACTATTAACAGTGTGTGCATAGTTGAGTAAAGGAAAAAAGTAAGACTAAGAAAGTGTTGACAAAATTGATAGAAGGGAAAAGGGGGTTAATGAAACCTATAATAGAAAATATCAAAATCATTAAGTATTATAATATAAACTAGATAATCTACAAACCAAAGCAAGAAGAATGAGCCTAGAAGTCATTGTCAAGTAATAGTGTATTGAATAAGGCATAGAATGATAGTATTGGTGTATGCTCTACATCATCTGGGGTGATCCAAAAGGTGGATTTGAATGAATTAAATGTGCAAAGTTTAAGATAGCTGATATACTTTGTATCTCTATCAAATTGGTAGTTAAACAATGTTCAAGAGATGTTGTGTTCATAGGTGTTGATGTGTCAGCTCAACATATAGGGAGTTGCAGCCTCCTTGCAAAGTGAAACTTTATAAAGTTCTAGTTATTATGGCATCTCAACTAGACAAGTGTAGTAGCTCCTTGTGGGATTGTGGTCTCACTAAAATAAGGGATGGTAATTCCTTTATTAGTTTTAGTTGATCTAAATTGGTTCTTGTTATTATAAGACAATAGTCCAATTGTAGGTTCTAGTGGGTTTTTCCCCTTAAGACGGTTTCACATATATGTCATGTGTTATGTGATTGATATTTAATTATCTCTCTTGTTCATTTTTATGAATGATGTGTATGCTTCATGAATGCTTGTGGTAATTTATTAAGAGTTTGAAATTAAATTTGGATTATCTGGGATCACTAATTCACCCCCCTCTCAATTATTGTACCTATAACAATTGGTATCAGAGAAGGTTCTTATTTAAAGTTTAACCACTTGAAGGTGATCAAAATTATAATGGATGACAAAGCGACTATGGCTTATCTTCAAGATAAACTAGTATGTTCTTTATCAAATGCCAATTCAGGCATGGATGATGTAAAGACACAAGTACAAGATCTAGAGGCAATAGTCAAGAATCTACAAGTCATGGTGAATAAAGGTCTTAATCAAAGGATGGAAAAATATAAAAATAAATTCATTACTTACTCATATGTGCTCTTATCCAAGGACAAAAAGTATTTTAGCTCCATCAAGAGCATCAAGAATGAAAATGCATTAATTGTTAATGGTCAAGAGAAAAGAGGGTCAAACATGAACAATGTCTTCAATGGGTATTTATTATCCTATAATAATTTTGGCCATAGAATAAGGATTATGCTCTCTCTCCAGAGATTAAAAGGGATTTCATATGCTATAATTGTAACCAACAAGGTCACATATCCAAAAACTACAATAGATCCTTTTGGAAAAATGATATACAAGTAATTGACACCATCAAATGGTTCAAGAAGACTAAATCTAAAGATAAAGAAGAAAATAAACAAAATTCATGCAGTCCACCAAATGAAGAGTAAATGTTTGTTCAAGAAGCCTTGAATTCTCAATAAGATGGGAACATGAGATGGTTCATAGACAATAGTTACTCATATCATATTATAGGAGAGAAGAGCAATTTTATTTCCCTCAAAAAGACCAACATAGGTTCAATAAGATTTAGTGACAATAAATTAGCTAACATTGTTGGCAAAGGTACTGTGAGTTTGGACAATGGCCATACTAGGACTGATAATGTCTTATATTTATAACTTTTAAAACATAATCTTTTGAGTGTAAGCCAAATGTGTAAGAAAGGAAATGTTGTAATTTTTCATGATGATGTATGTGAAGTAAGAAAATCAAAATATGGAAAATTAATTTAAAATGTTTGTAAAATAGATAACATGTATGTGTTTCATTAGTCCAAGAAGGAGGAATGCTTCACGAGTCAATTAGAGGAAAGTTGGATTTGGCATAAAAGGCTTGGATGTATACATTTTAATAATATGGTAAATATTAGTTCAAAGGGATTGGTAAGGCATATGCCAAGGATTCTAAGATTCCTAATTCTCTTTGCAAGGCATGTCTTCATGGGAAGCAAACCAAGAGAAGATACAAAACCAAGGAATTCTCCACTACCAAGCCATTGGAGTTGATCCACACTAATGTATGTAGACCTATGAGAACTCAAAGTATTAAAAGTAATATCCACTTCATGCTTCTTATTGATGATTTTAATAGTTTAACTTGGATATTATTTCTTAAAAGAAAATCATAATCTTTTGCAAAATTTGTGGCATTCAAAGCTATTTTTGAATATGATAAAGGTTTAAGGATCAAGTATGTAAGATAAAATATAGGAGGTGAGTTTTGGTCTCATAAGTTTTACAATTTTTGCGAAGAAAAAGGGATAAAAAGACAATATACTACTACTAGAACACCAAAATAGAATGGTGTTGTTGAAAGGAAGAATAGGACTATTGTAGAGATGAGTAAAATCATGATTCAATATGTAAAATTATCATATGGTTATTAGGAGGAGGCAACCAACACTTAAATTTATATCCTAAACAAGTGTCAAATATGAGTAAATGGTGATAAGACTCCTTATGAGTTATGGAATAATAGAGTGGCTAATGTAAAACATTTTAGAGTGTTTAGGAGCAGGTGATTCATCAAAAGAGATGAAGAAAATCTTGGTAAATTTGAATCAAGATATGATAAGGGAATCTTCTTAGGTTACTCTTCTATACATACTACCTATAGGTGCTTCAACAAGAGACTTCACAAGATTTTTGAAAGTTTAAATGTAAGGGAAGAGACAAGTAGAGTCAATAAACCAAAATTGTAGGTAAGTAACTCAATTCAAAATTCTATTGAAAACAATGATGAATTATCCATTCAAATAGATGATGAAGATGAAGAGAAGGAAGAAAGACAAGACTCTAAAGTTCCATCTAGAAGAATTTAGAAAGATCATCTAATCTCTCAATTTATTGGAAATATTGATTCAAGGTTGTAGACTAGAAGGAGAAGGTTGATCAATGAAAATCAACAAGACTCATCTCTATTATCCATGATTGAACCCAAAAAAATTAAGGAAGTTAACAAAGATGAAATTTGCAATGATGCAATGGATGAATAAATTGATCAAATAGAAAATAATGAAACATGGGACTTAGTTCCTAGGCCAAAAGTTAAAAATGTAATAAGTACCAAGTGGGTTTTAAAAAATAAGATAAATCAGAAAGGAGAAGTTAAAAAGAATAAATCTGGATTGGTGTGTAAAAGATATGCTCAGGTTGAAGGAAGATATTTTGATGAGACCTTTTCTCCACGGCAAGAATGGAAGAAATTAGACACTTCTTGGCATATGCATGCTTCAAGGGTTTTAAGTTATATCAAATGGATGTGAAATATACATTCTTAAATGGAAAATTAGAATAAGTCTACATTGATTTACCTAAAGTATACTTCATGTCAAGAAATCAAGATTTTGTGTGTAAACTAAAGAAGGCTTTGTATGGTCATAAATAAGCTCCTAGAGCTTGGTATGATAGGTTAGATAAGTATTTTTTGAGTCAACATTTTCAAAGGGGAGTAGATGATAGTAATGTGTACATTAATATATAAGGCAATCATCAATTGATAGTTGTTGTATATTTTGATGACATAGTTTTTGGATCTAACAATGATAAAATGAGTAGAGAATTTGCAAATACTATGAATACTAAGTTTGAAATGTCAATGTTGTGAGAACTATATTTCTTCTTAGGATTACATTTTAATCAACTTGATTCATGGATATTCATTTCACAAGACAAATAAATCAAGGATATTCTAAGGAAGTTTGACATGATGGATTGTAAGATAATGGGTACTCCAATGATCATAGGATTCAAGCTAAGTAAACTAGATGACTCACGAATTGATCAAACTTTATATAGATCCATGATTGCAAGTCTTTTGTACTCTACTACTTCTAGGCCTGATATCATGAAAGTAGTGGGCCTTATAAGAAGGTTTCAAGCTGATCTTATATAATCTCACTTAAAATCAATAAAAATAATCTCGAGATATCTCAAAGGCACCATAAAGTATGGTTTATGGTATCCCAAGAGTAAATAATTCTCTTTAAAATCATATATTGATACATATTAGGTAGGATATGTGGATGATAGGAGGATTACCAGTGGTGGGGTATTTTTCATGGTGGAATTCTTGGTTTCTTGGCTAAGAAAGAGGTAAGCCTTAGTGTCTCTATCAACTTTAGAAGCTGAATATATAAAAGCTGCCTCTTGTTTCACTCAGGTCATGTGGATGAAACAAACTTTGGAGGATTATAAGGTAAGACAAAATAGACCTTATCTTATTTATTGTGATAATACTAGTGAAATTAGTATCTCAAAGAATCCTATTATGCACTCAAAAAATTATTAGATTCCTATTAAATAACATTTATTTAGAGAACAAGTGATTAATAAAAGTGTTAAGTTGGAGCATGTGCCTACAAAGGAGAAGCTTGTAGATATTATGACCAAACCATTATCAAAAATAAATTTGAGTATCTAAGATAAATATTAGGTTTAATTTATTTATATATTAATCAATAGGTATTTGTTTAAGGGGAAGAAACAAGTTCATAAGCTTGCTCTAGAGGTCTGTAAAGAAGTTATAGTGTAGATGCAAAGTTGGTGGTCATGAAAGTGTGTTAAGAGAGAAGGCTAATAAGTTTGTATGGTGATTATTCATGATTTATGGAGATTTGAAGATGCTCAAGAGGTGAAATGGATAAAATATATTAGGGGGAATCCCATTAATATTTTTCTTGGTGAGTTACATCAAATTTAATATTTTATGATTTTATCTTCATTGGTTACAGTGCTTGGTTGAAGTGAGCAAGAGGAAGTTGTCAATACAAGAAGAGGTAAGATCAAAGTAAAGGGGACTTTGTATAATATTTTTAAGGTGGTAATATAATTTTGGTAGTATTTTTAGGTCCTTAGGATCAGTTGGTGACCACTTTATAATTGTGTCAAACGGAGAGAAAGTTCCTATTATAGAGTGCTTGAAGAAAGAGAAGGAAAGTGAGTTATTTATTGTTATATGATATTTTTTAACATCAATGAAAAATGGGGAGATTTTTTGAGAGTTTTAAATGATGTAATAGTGATATAATGGAGGTTTTTAGGTCAGTGGATGAAGTTCCTTGATAGTTTAAGAGACAATGACAAAGTGAGCAATGTGCTTATCCTAGTATCCCTAAAGGAGGCTTAGTTGATCTTCAATTTTGGCATGGTTAGAGATATGTAAGGGTTACTATCAAAGTTATAGGATAATTTTAGTGATTTTATACATGATTGGGTTTTATTTGGTTGATAAAAATTTTCATCTAGAAATTTGTATCTAGTGGTAGAAAATCTAAGTAGGCAGTTTGCTAACATCACCATTACTTGTGTGGATGAGTGAGGGGGAGTTGGCCATATAGTTGTGATCATATTTTTACTAATTTATATGAACTAAATTTTAGGTAATGAAATGAATTTAAACATAATATATTCAAGTTAAAATATGGGTTTCCATGCAATTTGACAGTGTTTTCCCATACTTAGCCAAATTTACAATGTGGCATGAAAAGTCGAGTAGGAATTTTGATGGTATTATATTTTGTACATGTGAAGGTGTCAGGATAATTTGATCATATGAGTTTATTTATTTTTCTTCCTATTTAATATGAGATTAATTTTATATCATTTTATGAATTTTGATAAAAGATATGCATGTTCAAATTTGGTCTCCTAGGTAGTTTTTGACATAGTTGGCTTTGTGGTAGAAAAATATGAGTGAGCAGAATAATGTTGTTATATCTTTTACATGAAAAGGTTTAAATATATAATTAATATTTGGTTGGATTAATATTCAAAATATTAACATATGGTACAAATTTTATAACATGTGAGTGATCAAGATAAAAGATATGACTATGTAAAGTTGGCCTTTCAGTCATATAACAATGGTCCCCATACTTAGTATATTTTTCAAAATATTAAAGATTAGAACCAGATGGAGATATAATGGTTCATGGGTGATCATAAAATAAATATATATGATTTAAATCAAGTTAAATAGGTCAAATTTTTAAACATTTAACAAATTTAAATATTGATCTACTTACAAAAGGATCAACAGAGTGTGCTCATTCCAAGATGTCTAGAAGAACGACATGAGGACAAGTGTTCAATGTTTAATGTTGAGAAAATATAAATACCAAGCTTCTTCCAAGATATAATGGTGAGAGTATATATATATATATATATATATATATATATATATATATATATATATATATATATCAATTATTTTTATTCATCAAGACGTTTTTAATGTGTTCAATGTTTAACATAGATAAAGATCGAGGTACGTACAGGAGATCAATGGAGTGCACTAAGTCAAATAGTCAAGATGAAGATCCAACCATAAGAGATAAAAGTTAAAGAATGAGATAAATAAAATAATATAAATAGTGTGTGTTTTATATCAGTAGTGAGGATATGAGAAGATATCATAGTGTCTAAGGTCTAACTATGACTGTTAGCATTTGAATATTTGAATTTTGCAAAGGGAAATACTAGTGCTTTGTATTTTATCCATAAATTTTTATCCAGGATAAATTTACTCATGGTTTAAAAATAGAATTGGTAGAATACTCCAAGGAAAATCTTTAAATATATATTTTAATGTATAAAAGTGTTTATAGTAAAATTTATGAATGTCTAAATTTGACTATGTTTTGTACGTGACCCAAGAAGGATGTTCAAGATTTTTTTGTTGTTGTTTGGATGTATCATGATGAATTAGATATTGAAACATGTTTTAAAATCCATGAATACATTTTTTGTGAATTATTAAGGTTTTAAATTTTTTATAAAATATGAACAAAGGTTTAGAAGTTGAATGTGCATTCGTTCACAATGGCTATGTGTATAGAGAGATGTTTGAGCTAATTGGGGGTTAGCAGAACTGTGATATGATAGATGTTGGCACTTAAATGGGACATATAGATAATGTGTCATGGTCCCATTTTTTTAAAAGTATTTAAATGTTCTTAATATTCTTGGATAAGTGACAAACATGTGAATGGGTCATCATATGACCTAAAAAGTGACTTAGGCTTATTTGAAAGAGAGTTTTGCTTAAGTGTGATGCATGTAAAATGTATTATGGGTGAATGCATGTGTTGTGGCTGAAAGGGAATATATATATATATATATATATATATATATATATATATATATATATATATATATATATATATATATATATATTATGGCTTATTTGAAAGAGAGTTTTGCTTAAGTGTGATGCATGTAAAATGTATTATGGGTGAATGCATGTGTTGTGGTTGAAAGGGAATATGTATATATATATATATATATATATATATATATATATATAGTGACATCAAAGATGATGATTTATAGACTTTTGGATGTTGAATTTGTATTGAGAGGAATGTGTATGTGAGAGTTATGGAGCGAAGGAGAGGTAGAGTGCCTAGTAGATGAGTAGATCAGATTGAGAAATGTGTGTATGAACTATGGGTCATGTTTTTAATGTTATAATAGTGATATTGAAAGTTTAGGATGAACAAAGAGGTCTGGGATGATCCAAAAGGTGGCTTTGGATGCATTGAGTGTGTAGAGTTGAAGAGAGATAATATACTTTGTATCTCCATCAGATTAGTGGAAAATTAGTTTTTAGGATATTTTTTGTTCATAGGTGTTGTTTAGAAAAATCAACATCTAGGGGTTTTTAGCCTCTTTTCAAAGTGAAACTTGCTAAAGGTCTAGTTTTTGTGGTAGTTCAGCTAGCAGGTGTAGTAGCTCCTTATGGGATTTTAGTCTCGCTAAAATAAGAGATGGTAGTTCCTTGAGTAGTTGAAGATGGTTGAAATTGGTTCTTATTATTATATTATAGTAGTCCAATTGTAGGTTTTAGTGGGTTTTCTCTCTCAAGAAGGTTTCCCACATATATCATGTGTTATGTGCTTGATCTTGCATTGTCTCTCTTATGCATTACTATGAATTATCTGTATGCTTCATGAATGATTTTAGTAATTGATTAAGAGTTTGAAATTAAAATTGGATTATCTAAGTTCATTGATTCACCCCTCCCCCTTAGTGATTGTACCTCTAACACACTACTATATAAGAAATATATATATATATATATCACCTCTATTATAATATATATAATCTTTTATTTTATTAAGGGGATATATATATATATATATATATATATATATATATATATATATATATATATATATATATATGTATGTATCCCTTATACAATATAAGGGATACTTATATAATAGAAGGGATATATATATATATATATATATTATATAAAGGGATATATAATATACAGTCTCTATAATAGAGGGATATATATATCCACTCTATTTTACTCGCGTGCACACACACACACACCACCTTATATAATAGAGGGGATATTATTTATATATTTATACATACATTTTATTATAAGGGATAGATAATATATCCATCCCCCATATAATAGAGGATATATATATCTTTATATTAGAGGATATATAATATTTATCCCTTATATAATAGAGGGAATATATATCTCTTCTATTATATATCTACATCCCTTTTATTATGCAGGGGATATATTTCTTCCATATATAATGGAAGGAATATGTGCCCTTTATTATGTTAGAGATGTTATATATCACATGTATAATAGAGGGGATATATTCTTCTATTATAAAAGGGGATATATATTTTATATATCTTCTTATATACTAAAAGGGATATGTATATCCCGTCTATTATATAAAGGATATATATATATATAATCTTCATCCCCTTTATTATATAAGGGATATATATGTTCCTTATATAATAAAAAGGATATATGTTATTTATTTTATATATCATCTCTTATATAATAGAAGAGATATAATCCCTCTATTTTATATATAGAGGATATATATCTACTATGTAATAGAGGGCATATATATAATCCCCTCTATTATATAAGGGATATATAACATATATGATATGTGAAAGAATGTGTATATATTCCTCGATATATAATATATGCTATATATCCCTTATAAAATAAAGGGGATTATATATATATATATTATATTAAAGATATATAATAAAGAGAGTATATATAATAAAGAGTATATATATAATATTTTATAAATTACCACTTATTTATTATATAAGAAAGTGTTATATATATAAAATCCATTCTATATTTTTATATATAAAATATATAAGAGATTAAATATAATAAAGTGGATATATATCCCATATATATATATATATATATATATATATATATATATATATATATATATATATATATATATATATATATATGAAATCCCTTACATAATAGTTAGGAGATATATATCTCCTTTATTATATAATATCTTCTATACATAAGAGATATTTTATATATGGGGGATATTATATATATCTCATATATGTAGGAAATATTATAATATTTCATATATATTCATATATATATATATATATATGATCTTTTATGTATAAAATATTTTTTATATATCCTTTAGATACATGTAAGAGATATTTTATATATGGGAGATATTATATATATCTCATATATATAGGAGATATTATAATATATATATATATATATATATATATAGACACACACACACACACATAATATTTATTATATATCTCCTATATATGTGGGAGATATATATTCTCTATATAATATAGCGATATTATATATATATGTCTTGTAACAGCTATTATATTGGGGATATATATTCTTTATATATATATATATATATATATATATATATGTATATGTATATATTAAATATAAGAGATATATATCCCCAATATATATTATATCCTACACATATAATATAATATCCTATATATATGGCAGATATATTATATAGATATGGTATATATTATATAAATATGAGATATTAGAGAATATATATATTGGGGATATATATTTCTTATATATATTTTTTAAATATAAGAGATATATATCCCCAATATATATTATATCCCACACATATAATATAATATCCTATATATATGGCAGATATATTATATAAATATGAGATATTAGAGTATATATATGTATATATATATATATATATATATATATATAATCCTTTACATAATAGTGAGGAGATATATATGTCCTTTATTATATAATATTTTCTATACATAAGAGATATTTTATATATAGGGGATTATATATATATATATATATATATATATATATATATATATATATATATATATATATAGTTAGTTTGTGGAGCTAAAAGCTTCACTGATGCAAATGGAGGAGGTTGATGAGTTACAGAGAAATCGAGGTCGGCAGCACAACCAATGTCAGTCACATCTAGTTACAAAGCAGCTGATATCGGTCAAGAATCATTCGACGTCGGTCATCTCCAGACAGACAGGGACCGACATCAGTCGCCTGTGCATTCCAGAACTATTAGTTACATGAACAATTAGTTTGTTGAACGGTCAGTTTGCATGTAAAGACTAATTTTAGCCTTGAGCTACATTTTTAATTATTGTAATTAGAAAGTTTAACTATTGTTTGCATGGGATCTATATAATAGACTCATGGGGCTGAATTGTAATCAAGGACAAGGAAGAGATCCTTTCGATTGTAAGATCTAGGTTTGCAAGTGTGCAAAACTAGGTTGATCTGCAGGTTGTACAAGATCAGGTTAGATCTACATGGTAAGTAAGATCATTTGATTTATAGGTTGTTGCAAGTTAAAGGGAGATCTACTTGGAGTACTTTGAGTACTTGTGTACTGATAGTATTATTACTAACTGGTGGAGGTGAACAACAACTCTGTGTTTGAGTTGTTTGTTGTGACTGTAATTGAGAGAGAGAACTCTTGAAGGAGAATTACTGGGAGCCCTAGAGGTGTGGGAAGAGTGTGGCATCTTCTTTATTGTATTTTCTTTCTAGAATGAGTTGAATACAAGATTGTATTGTCTCTCAAATTCTATGTTGTTTTTGATTTCTAGTTACTTGTTACTTCTGGTTAAATTATATGTTTAGTTGCTTATACAAGGTAATCAATTATGCTCCTAATCCTGACAAAGTGGTATCAGAGCTAGGGTTGCAGGTTCACAGAGCCTGGTTCAGAGTAGGTTTGTGTTTGATTATAGGTCACTCTCAGGGGTTTTTGATTGAGTGGGAGTATAGCAATGGCAAAAGAAAGTAATCTAAGAATGGAAAAGTTTAACGGTAAGAATTATCAATTATGGAGGATGCAGATAGAAAATTATCTGTATCAGAAAGATCTATACTTACCATTGGGTGGGGTTGTAAGCAAGCCCACAGATATGAAAGATGAAGAATGGAAGGTTCTTGATCGGAAGGCTCTGGGATCTATAAGGTTGAGCCTAGCATCATCTATGATTTCTAGCTTATCACAGGCTAAGACAATGGTAGAGTTAATGGGATCTTTGGCAAATTTATATGAAAAACCCTCAACTTTGAATAAGGTATTTCTTATGAAGCAGCTATTTAATTTGCAAATGTTGGAAGGTGGATCTATACACAGTCATCTTAGTGATTTCCATGGTTTGGTAAACCAGTTAGTTTCAATCAATATTGTTTTTGATGATAAAATTAAGGCTCTCTTAATCTTATGCTCATTACCTAAAAGTTGGGATAGTTTGGTAATGGCAGTTGGTAATACTGCGTCTGCCTCAAATATCTTAAAATTTGATGATGTTGTTAGTGTAATCTTGAATGAAGAAATTCATAGGAAAAGCACAGGTGAATCATCAGGGAATGCCTTAAGTGTTGAAAGCAGGGGAAGGCAAAGAGAGAAGAACGAGTAAGGGAAATCAAGGTCAAAGATAGGCAGGAGATCTAAATCTAGGTATGGCAAAATAATCTGCTAAAATTGTGGAAAGGCAGGGCATGTAAAGAAAAATTGTTGGTTGGTTGAAGATCAACATGAAGGAAATGAAGAAGTAGTTGTTGCAGGTCTTGTTACACAAGATGTTCTTGTATGTTCCTTGGATAAAGTGAAATCTTGGGTTTTAGATTCTAGTGCCTCTTTCCATGCAACCCCAAATAGAGAATTTTTCCATGAATATGTCCAAGGAGACTTTGGAGAGATTTATTTAGGGGACGGTAAGCCTTGTCAAATGGTTGGCAAAGGGAAAGTCCAGCTGAAATTGAAGATGTTCAACACATGGGTGTTGAAGGAGGTCATGCATGTCCCAGTCTTGATGTAGAACTTAATTTTTGTAGGAAAGTTGGGTGATGAGGGATGCACAATAAATCTCACAGTGGACTCTTGGAAATTTTCCAAGGGTGCACTTATTTTAGCAAGAGGTAAAAAAGTAGGTACTCTTTATCTATCTACTTGTATTACTGATTCTCCTTCTGGTTTATCTACTTCAGCTGTAGATTCAAAGATGTGGCTCTATAGGCTTGGTCACATGAATAAGAAGGGGATGTATGTTCTTTAGTTAAAGGGTAAGAGTTCAGATCCAAAAAGCATAGATCAAAATTTCTATAAGCAATAGAAGAAAGTGAGGTTTCTTGATACTCATACTACAAGAAAGGATCGGGTCTATTACACAAAGAGGAAATATGATGTTTTTGACAAGAACAAGAAAGCCTTGGTTTTTTAGGAGAAGATGACAGACAGAGATCAGTCACAGGGGCTGAATAATTCTAAGTAGGGTAGTTTGGGCAGGGTTTTGATCCAAGCTAAGCTCACTGGTAAAAAGTCATCACTCACAGAAAAACATAGTTATCAATGTCAGTCAGGTGGAACTGATGTTGAACAAGTAGGTACCAACATCGATCATGTGTAGACCAGAGTCAGTGGTGTTGGTTAGGTGTTGACTGACGTCAGTCAGGGAATCGATGTTAGCGACTAGGTGGACACTGATGTCAATCAGGGAACTAGCTTCAGTGATCAGGTGGGATCGACATCGGTCGGGTGTAGACAAGGATCAACCAAAAAATGGATTTTGGGTGGAAAGAAAGCTATCAAGGGGTCTCAAATGCCCATGAGGAGGATTGAAATTGTAAGTAAGCCTCAAATTTGTTATTCCCCTTCTTTAGACTACTTGTTGCTCACTGATGGTCAAGAACCAAGAAGTTTTAAAGAAGTAGAGCAGGTAGAATCCAGGAAATAGTGGGAGCATGGCATGAATGAGGAATTTAATTCCTTGGATGAGAACTAAATGAGAGATTTGGTAGAGTTGCTAGCTGGAGAGAAAGAACTGAAAGATGAATGGATTCCTAGGTTAAAAAAGAGAGAGAATGGACACGTGAGACAGAAGGCCAGGGTATATGGTCTTGAGCAGGCTGTAAGACAATGGAGGTTTAACCATTGTGTTTCCTTTACCAAATTGGATAATATTAGCTACATTATCCTATTACTATATGTGGTGTGTATGCTTTTTGTAGGGTCACACATGCAGGGAGTTTTTGAACTAAAGGTAAAGTTAGTTCAGAGGTGTGTCATGAAGAATTTGGAAGCAAAAAAATTCTTTGGCATGAGTATTCCTAGAGACAGGGAAGATCATAGGTTGATGTTGTCTCAGGATGATTTTGTGAATAAGGTAGTGGTGAGGTTCAAGATACAGGATGCAGAACTAGTTAGCACACCTATGGATGGATAGTTCACAAAATAGTGTCCCAATTCACATGATGAGGTTGAGTACATGTGTACTAGACCTGAGTTTGCCCAAGTAGTGGGTGTTGTCAATGAGTTTGTGGTTAATATGGGAAAGAAGCACTGGAAAGTAGTTCAGTGGATTCTCAGGTATCTGAGAGGGACCAGTAGTGGGTTAACATGCTATGCAGGGTCAAACACTTCTCTACATGGGTATGTAGAATCAAATGTGGCAAGGGACTTGGATGACAGGCGTTGCACCATAGGATGTGTGGTGGTTGGTCTTCAAGATTGAGCTTGAAGAGGGATACAAGCTAGGAAACAAATTAGATGGTGTACAAGTACAGGTATAAGTGCAGCTATTTATCTCCAAGTGGGAGATTGTTAGGTTGTGGAGCTAAAAGCTTCACTGATGTAAATGGAGGAGGTTGTTGAGTTACAAATAAACTGACATCAGCAGTGCAACCAACATCGGTCACATCTAGTTACAAATCAGTTGATATTGATTTGGAATCGATCGACATCTGTCATCTCCAGATAGACAGGGACCGACGTCGGTCGCCTGTGCATTCCATAACTGTTAGTTACATGAATAGTTAGTTTGTTGAATGGTTAGTTTGCATGTAAAGACTAATTTTAGTCTTGAACTACATTTCTAATTATTGTAATTAGGAAGTCTAATTATTGTTTGCATGGGATCTATATAATAGACTCATGGGGCTGTATTGTAATCAAGGACAAGGAAGAGATCCTTCTGATTGTAAGATCTATGTTTGCAGGTGTGCAAAACTAGGTTGATCTGTAGGTTTTGCAAGATTAGGTTAGATCTACATGGTAAGTAAGATCATTTGATTTATAGGTTGTTACAAGTTCAAGGGAGATCTACTTGGAGTACTTTGAGTGCTTGTGTACTGGCAGTATTGTTACTGACTGGTGGAGGTGAACAACAACTCTATGTTTGAGTTGTTTGTTGTGACCGTAATTGAGAGAGAGAACTCTTGAAGGAGAATTAATAGGAGCCCTAGAGGTGTGGGAAGCCCTAGAGGTGTGGGAAGAGTGTGGCATCTTCTTTATTGTATTTTCTTTTTGGAATGAGTTGAATACAAGATTGTATTGTCTCTCAAATTCTGTGTTGTTTCTGATTTCTAGTTACTTGTTACTTCTGGTTAAATTTTGTGTTTAGTTGCTTATACAAGGTAATCAATTGTGCTCCTAATCCTGACATATATATAATCTTTTATGTAGAGAATATTTTTCATATATCCTTTAGACACATATATAAGGGATATATCTCTCTCTCTCTCTCTCTCTCTCTCTCTCTCTCTCTCTCTCTCTCTCTCTCTCTCTCTCTCTCTCTCTCTCTCTCTCTCTCTCTCTCTCTCTCTCTCTCCCTCTCTCTCTCTCTCTCTCTACACACACACACACACATCCTACACGCACATAATATTTACTATATATCCCCTATATATGTGGGATATATATATATATATATATATATATAATATAAGAGATATATATCCCCAATATATATTATATCCAATACATATAATATAATATCCTATATATATGGTAGATATATTATATACATATAGGATATATTATATAAATATGAGATATTAGAGTATATATATATAGAGTGTGTGCGTGTGTGTGTGTGTATTATATTATTATATATAGGGGATATAATATTTATTATGTGGGGATATATATCCCATATATATTTAGAATATTATATTTTATATATTAAAGATATATATCCATTATCTATATATTATATATAACATGATATATCTCGCATATATATAATATAATATCTCACATATATATGAGGGACATAATTCCCTATATAAAATATAATATCCCATATATATGTAGGGAATATATATCTCATATATATGATATAATATTCCCTATATAAATATATACGCACCCTATAATATCCCCTTATGAGATATATATATCCCCTATACAATCCCCCACAATAAAGGATATATATAATATTGCTTATATATCTGCTATATATGGTCTCTCTCTCTCTCTCTATATATCTCTCTCTCTCTATATATATATATATATAAACATGATATATCTCCTATATATATAATATAATATGTCACATATATACAAGGGACATAATTCCTTATATAAAATATAATATCCCATATATATGTAGGGAATAAATCTCATATATATGTAGGATATAGTATTCCCTATTTAAATATATATGCACCCTATAATATCCCCTTATGAGATATATATCCCCTATAAAATCCCCGACATATAAGAGATATATAATATTTCTTATATACATGTTGTATATGGTGTGTGTGTGTGTGTGTGTGTGTGTGTGTGTGTGTGTGTGTGTGTGTAAAATTAATATATAAAGGATATATATAATATCCTTTATACATAAATATAGAGGATAAGAAAGGATATATATTTTTTATATATCCCATATATAAAATACATAAAAATATATCTTCTATATACAGGGGATATCTTATCCCTTGTATCCCATACACATAATATCTTCCATATATATATAATACTGTATACAAGATATTTATATATATATCATATATATATAGAATATCTACCCATATATAGAGATATATAGTGGTATATATCTTTCTTATATATATATATATATATATAAGAAAGATATATACCACTATATATCTCTATATAGGGGTAAATATTCTTTATATATATATATATATATATATCCCACAATTTTATATATGTTCTTATATATATGTGGGCTATGTATAACTATTTGACCCCTATCTCCCTATCTTTTCCATCCCATCCCATTTATATAGAGAGGGAGAGGGAAAGGGGAGGCTATGGTATATATAAATAGGCATAAATAAATAGATAGAGCCTCAACCTATATTGAGATAGGAATGCCAAAGGGGATGATGAGAAGACCCAACTACCTATATTCTATATAACCCTACATCCCTCCACAATTCAAATATATAGGGGATCTATTTGGGGTCCCCCTACCCTATATAGTCCACCCAAATAGATTATATATGCCACCCCTATATATATGAGATATATAAAATATCCCTTATATATAAATATAGATGATAAGAGAAAACACACACACACACACACACACACCCCTATACATATACATACATACATATATACATACATGAATGGCATATAAACATATCTCTTATATAAAAATACATCTCCCATTTATAGGAGATATATAATCCATTATATCTCTCTTACATATATTACATATATATATATATATATAATGAAATTTTATATGTAGAAGATATATATATAAATATATCATATATATATGTATATATGTATATATATATATATATATATATATATATATATATATATATATGTATGTATGTATATATATATATATATGTATGGATTATCTATCACTATCTAAATAGGGGCTAGGGGCTCTATATATCTACTTGAACCCTATCTCCATATATTTTCCATACCATCCCATCCCATCCCATCCCATTTATATAGAGAGGGAGAGAGAAATGTAGAGGGAATGGTGAGGCTGAGGCATATATAGATAGGCATAAATAAATAGATAGGGCATCGACCCCTATTGAGAGAGGGAGGTCAAGGGGGAGGAGGGGAAGACCCAACTATCTATACTCTATAAAGCCATGTGTCCCTCTACCCTTCAGATTTATAGGGGCTCTATCTGAGGTCCCCCTATCTATCTATGGGGAACCTCTACCCTGTATAGTCTTCCCAGATAGATATATATGCCACCCCTATATATATATATATATATAATATCCCTTATATAAATATATATGATAGGAGAGGATATATATTTTTTATATATCATATATTTATGACTTATAAATGTATCTCCTATATAAAGCATATATATCATATGTCGTATATGTAAATACATCTCCCATATATAGGAGATATTTAATCCCTTATATATCCCATACATATATATAATATATTCCATATAAACACACACACACACATACTCTATTTGTGTGCCTATATATATATATATATATATATATATATATAAAGGATATATATTTATACTATATAAAGATATTTATATATATCTTTTACATACAAAATTATAGGGGATATATATATCATGTGTATAGGGGATATACACCACTATATATAGAGATATATATAGTGATATATATAGAGAGAGGGGATATATCCATATATATATATATATATATGGGTTATCTATATCTCTTATATATGTGGGGATATATATAACCTCCTCTATATAGATTATTTATCCATATCTAAATAGGGGTGGGGGGATCTATATCTCTATTTGAACCCTATCTCCCTATCTTTTCCATCCCATCCCATCCCTTTTATATAGACATGGAGAGGGAAAGGTGAGGCCAAGGCACATATAGATATGTGTAAATAAATAGATATGGCATCAACCCCTATTGAGATAGGGAGGCTAAGGGGAAAGAGGGGAACACCCAATTGTATATACTCTATATAGCCTTGCACCCCTCTGGCCTTTCAAATATATAGGGGCTCCATCTAGGATCCCCATATCTATCTATGGGGAACCCATACCCTATATAGTCTACCCAGATAGATATATGCCACCCTTATATATAGGGGATATATATAATATTCCTTATATATAAATATAGAGGATAAAAGAGGATATATATTTTATATATCCCATATATATATATATATATATCATATCTCCTATATATAAATACATATATTCTCTATTTATATATGGGATATATATCCCTCTCTCTCTCTCTCTCTCTCTCTCTCTCTCTCTCTCTCTCTCTCTCTCTCTCTCTCTCTCTCTCTCTCTCTCTCTCTCTCTCTCTCTCTCTCTCTCTCTCTCTCTCTCTCTCTCTCTCTCTCTCTGTTATGTGTGTGTGTGTGTGTGTATACATACATAAGGGGATATATCCCCTATATAAATAGAAAATGTATGTATGTATGTATATATGTATGGGATATATAGGGGATATCTATATGGGAGATGTATTTATATATAGGAGATATGATATATATACCCCTTATATATGGGGGATATAGACCTCTATATATATATATATATATATATATATATATATATATATATATATATATATATATATATATATATAGGGGTCTATATCCCCCATATATAAGGGGTATATAGATCATATCTCCTATATATAAATACATCTCGTATATAGATATCCCCTACATAGATAGAGTGGTATATATCTCTGATATATATATGGGTTATATATATCTCCTATGTATATGGAGATATACATACCCTCCTCTATATAGATTTTTTTATCCCTATCTAAGTAAAGGAGGGCCTTTATATATATTTGACCCTTATCTCCCTATATTTTCCATCCCAACACATCCCATCCCATTCCATCTATATAGATAGGGAGATAGAAAGGTATAAGGAGAGGGGAGGCCAAGGCATATATAGATAGGCATAAATAAATAGATAGGGTGTCAAAACCTATTAAGATAGGGAATCTAAGAGGGATGAAGGGAAGACCCAATTTTTTATAGTCTATATATCCTTGCACCCCTCTGCCCCTTAAAATTTATATGGGCTCTATCTCGGGTCCCCCATTCTATCTATAGGGCACCCCTACCCTATATAGTCAGCATAGATAGATATATATGCTACTCCTTATATATATATATATATATATATATATATATATATATATATATATATATATATATATATATATATATATATTAAGATAGGGATTCTAAGAGGGATGAAGGGAAGACCCAATTGTTTTTAGTCTATATATCGTTGCACCCCTCTACACCTCAAAATTTAGATGGGCTCTATTTGGGGTCCCCCATTCTATCTATAGGGCACCCCTACCCTATATAGTCTGCATAGATAGATATATATGCTACTCATATATATATATATATACATATATATATATATATATACATATATATATATATATACATATATATATACATATATATATATATATATATATAATCACCCAAAAGTTGTATTTGAGACTATCTATCCCTAGTTTATCCCTAAACCTATCTTAGAGCTTATTATCACACTTATCCAACCTTTGTACATGTCACAAAGATCCCTAGTTAGTTGCAAAGCAATCCTAGGCCTTGATTTCCTGATCCTAGCCTTTTGTGCCTAATGTTCTGCCAGCTAGACACTAACAACATAATAAGAACAATAGCACCACATGGCGCTAGTGTCCCCAAAATGGTGAAAAATTACTTTACCCTAACCTTCTCAAATGAATATTTTTCAAAAACAAAATCCTCTTAATATCATCCTAAACATTTTTTGTCACACAAACAAACAAAAAAATGGTATAATTACTTGAATTTTAACCTTTCAACCACTAGATGAAAATTATATATAAAATACACATTCAAACATGAAATAGGTTGAACACAATTAAGGTTATTAATCCCTATTCTAACCCACTTATACATATTATCATCTATAGAAACTCTAATATTAGATTTTCTAGATTTCTATTCTCAAGCACGTTTAAGGCACTCAAGGCCACTATCATACTAGTATCACTTACACTTATACCAACACTTAGCTAATGAGAACTACATTAGGACTAATCCCTCCTTATATTATTTTTATGTATAGAACTATCTTCGTAGTGGGGTGTTGAGGATGTCCAACCTATCCTAATAATGAACACAATTTTTATCTCATGCCCTAGTTATATGGAGGATTAGGGTTTTCATAATAAATCAATTATTATAGGCACCCTTATGCACTTGATTTTTTGAATATTAATAAAATACTTGTGCACTCACACTAAGCAGGGACAAGGTTCAACCTATTTGGTTCAAGGAGTTCTCAGTGGTATCAGAGCAAGGTAATTTTGGGAGCTTGGTGAATTTGAAAGGAGCAAGGTGAAAAGTCAAATTCATGTGATTTCATTGGCATGAAATAATGTATGCCATATAGTAAAAATTTTATTGGTTTAAATGTTTGAAAAATTATTAAATTATTTTAATTTTTCAAATATTTATTTACATTTAAACCTATGTTTTTCATATACCACCATCTAGTCTTTTTGATCATTCATACTCCATTAAAATTGTGTTCAAACCTCCTCATCTAGCATAAAAATGAATTTTTTAGCATTTAAATTTTATTAAATTCATTATTTTTTACAAAAATCAAACTTGTACTACCTGTTTCTTGTTGAAAACCTTTGTAATTTCCATTCATGGCTGCCTTTGTTATTTCCATTCATTCTTAGGCCTCTTAAAAGCTAAAACACTTGCAAATATTATTAAACCCCTATTTTTTGCACTTAAAATAAAAATTTGAGATTTTTTTGGACTTCTACGGCCTGTTGTATAGCCTTCCAATGCCTTGGCTTCATTTTGAGCTCATTCCATGCAAATATACCTCAAACAATCTACCAAAAATCAGTTAAAATCCATTTTATCATGCTTGTATGGATTTGTACAGCTTGTAGGAGAGAGATCAGGTGAAGAGAAAATAACCAGGAGTAGCCATGGCATCCCAAGCAAGCATGGCATAGGTATAAAACTAGAATTTTTTTTTTAATATTTCTAAAGTTTGGTTATCATTAAATTTATTGTGGCTGGGTCCCACGAGTGATAGCTTGGAAGAGAAGGCTAAAAAAGGGGAAAAAATTGAATTTATTTACACACATGTAATTTTTTTTATTTTCCCTCATACACAAAATCTAGAATAAGTAGAAATTTTTGAGTGTAATATTTTGAAATTGGTCTTAGAGCAATTGGTTAAGCTTATTTTGTAAGAAGTTTGCAAAGGAGGAGGTCAAGGGTTCAAATGCCTTCTTTTTGGAGAAAGTTATTTTGCTTTGGAATGTACTTTTTGTAAAATGAATATTCCCTTTTAAATCAACTTTTTGTATGTCTTGAAAATTGTAAAACACATACTTATTGTATTGTGTAATTTTAAAAATTGAAAAAGGGAGAATTCAATCATATTTATTCTACATTGTTGTGGTGATATAAGGATGTAATTGGTGGAATAAGGTTGTAATTTATCAAAATAAGGGTGTAATCATTGATTTTTGGTGACGTTAAGTGCAAAACCTAGAAAAAATACTTGTTTTTCTTTTGCACTTTGCGTGGAGGTTAAGTGTAAAACCCCATAGAAGCTGTGTCTTGTGTAGTGAGTGTGATATTTGTTTTATCTCTTTTCCATTTTGTCACACTTTTTATCTACTACACTTGCTTTCATTTCAATATGATAAATATTCAAAATTTGCTTTCAGATGGTGATAGATTAACAATTTCCAATTATTTAGTTTGGAAATGATTGATGGAGGCTTTGCTAGTTTTTAATGAGTTATGGGATATTGTTAAGAATGAAAATCCCACATTGCCAATAGAGTAGGCTAAATTATATATATTCAATTTGTGTGATTATAAGGCCTTAGCTTTCATTAAATATTGTTGTACTCATGATACTTATGTTCATATTGAAAATTCTCCTCATAGTTACACTACATGGAAAACATTGTCAGATTTGTATGATAAGAAACCTAAGCATAAGAAGATAGATATTCATATGCAGTAGTTTACTTTGTCATTAGATGAAGATGGGGATATGGGATAATATATGTCTAAGTTGAAAAATATCACTACTGAGTACACTAAGGCTGGTTTTGTAAAACTAGATGATGACCTCATTGTTACTGCTACTTTGAAAGGAGTACCAGGGTCCTATAGGAATTTTGTTGAAATGTTGCATGTCTCTGAAAAGATCACATGCATCACCTTTGATAAGTTGGCTGAGTTTCTCATCTAACATGACCTCTCTCTACCCAAGAAATCTAAGAAAATTGAAGAAGCCCATGTTTTAGAGTCAAAGCCTAGTTCATCTTCATCTAGGCATCAAAATAATAGAGGAAACAATTATAGAGGGGGTCGAGGTTATAGAGGAAGCATATATCAAAATAGAGGTAGGGGTCATTCAAATAATCAAAAATCTAATCAATCACATTCACAGGAAATAAGTGATTGAGGACATGGTCACAACTCATATATGAGTAGAGGTCGAGGTAGATCAGACATTCAATGCCATAGATGTGGAAAATTTGGTCATATTGCCTCACAATGTAGGATTCCTTTTGATAAAATTTAGAGGCCACAAAAATTGACTAAGTCTAACTCTACTTAGTATGTTGATCATGACTATGATGAGTCTAGTAATGTTGCCCATGAATCTGCATTCACTACTTTGGGGCACATTGATTATATTGAATATGAGGCTAGAGATGAGCTCACAAATGTATGGGTTTTAGACATAGGAGAAACTAAACACATGACATTTAGGAGAGATTTCTTTTGGTCTTTTAAGGAAGTTTCTCTCTCTCTAATTGCCTTAGCAGATAAGTCTATGCATACACCACTAGGACTTGGATCTATTCAGATTCTTCTTCCTAATGGGTCTATAAAATACTTGGAGAATGTTTGGTATGTTCCCACACTAAAGAAACACTTACATTCTTTGGTAACTATTCAAAAGAAAGGATATCAAATAGTGCTTGAAAATGGGCTCATTTACATCAATTTAGTGAAGGATGATTATAAATAATGTATACAGGATATGAAGATGGAAACTTGGTTAGATTGAATTGTAAAGTGCTTCCTCCCAACATAGAACTTGTAGCAATTATTGACATAGGTACAGGTACTATGTCTACACATTAGTTATGGCATCTTTGCTATGGACATTTTAATATCCACTCTTTAGTGGATTTTTAGAGATATGGTATGGTGAATGGGTTGACCACTTTTCACAAAGATAGTATTCTTTATGAGTCATGTGATTTGGGCAAACAAAATTGGGAAAATTTTCCTAAACAGTCATCTTAGAGAGCTAACAGATGTTTACAGTTAGTTCATAGTGATGTATGTGACATGAAAAAGTCATCCATTGGTGGGTGTAGATACTTTGTCTTGTTTATTGATGACTTTTCTAGGATGACTTAGGCATTCTTTATGAAAAACAAATTTGAAGTTTTCGCTAAGTTTGTTGATTAGTTACACTTAGTCAAAAAAGAAATAGGTTCACATTTGGCTAGTCTTCATTCAAATAATGGAGGTGAGTATACCTTAAATGAATTTTTAGATTATTGTCGAGAACATGGAATTCATCGACAATATAGTAATGCTTATACTCCACAACAAAATGGAGTATCTAAATGAATGAATAGAACTTTAGAGGGCACAACACATGCCATGTTGCACTATAAATAGCTTGATGATAAGTTTTGGGCAGAAGCCATTGGTACTATAGTGTATTTGAGAAACAGGTCCCCCATAGTTGCACTTTTGGGACAAACTCCATATGAGGCATGGTATGGATTTAAACCATAAGTTAAACACTTGAAAGTGTTTGGATGTCTTTGTTTTGATTTGGTTCCTATTAAACATATAACTAATTTGGAACCATTAAGTCAAAAATGCATCTTTCTTGGTTATTCTGAAGATAAAAAGGGGTTTTACTTGCTTGCACAAGATTCAGGGAAATTCATAGCGAGTCAAGATGTAATATTTGATGAGTTTGGGACTAAGAACACTGTAGAGATTGATTCTCAACTTGATAGATTAGAGAGGAAAAATACAAAAAGAGATAAGGGTTTGAATAATGGAAATAACTCTTCAAAGTTATGCTATGAGACTCAAATTCCTTCACTTTCCTCTCCTTCATCTACAAGTTCACAGGTTAATGACTTAAAAATTGTTGAAAATTCTCTAAGTCCCCCTTTGAATGATACACATAATGAGAATTCTAGAGTTCATGATTTGAATAATTTGACTAAGTATCCAAAATGGGCTGAAAGTACTTTTTTTGACTTGAC
The DNA here is from genome assembly GCA_037957365.1 of Torreya grandis. Classification (NCBI taxonomy): domain Eukaryota; kingdom Viridiplantae; phylum Streptophyta; class Pinopsida; order Cupressales; family Taxaceae; genus Torreya; species Torreya grandis. Next base: position 206,029 of record JARHVA010009935.1, on the reverse strand, counting down.
AACAGATGAAGTTGGTTTAACAGGGCCTAAAAATTCTTGAAAATAGGTAAACTATGCTATGGTTGTTACTACTTCCACTGAGCCATCCACTTTTGAGGAGGATTCTACTGAACATGTTTGGCAACATGCAATGAAATGTGAGTATGATTCCATACTTAGTAATAATACATGGGGTTTAGTTGATCCTTCTCCACATGTTAAACCCATCAGATGTAAATGGGTTTATAAGATTAAGTATAAATTAGATGGCTCCATTGATAAACATAAGGCATGACTTGTTGCAAAAGGATATGTGCAACAAGAAGGTATTGAGTATGAGGAAACATTTGCACCAACTACCAAATGGCACACTATTCATATGGTACTTGCCTTAGTAGCACAAAATGGTTGGAAAGTACATCAATTGGATGTTAAAAGTGCTTTTTTAAATGGTGATTTAGAGGAAGAAGTCTATATGAAAAAACCTCAGGGTTTTGAACAGGTGGGTGCTAAACACAAAGTATGTAAATTGATAAAAGCTTTGTATGGGCTCAAATAGGCACCCAAGGCTTGGTATGATAAAATGGATTCATACATGAAATCCATTGGTTTACATTGTAGTGAATCTAATGATACTCTCTATTTTCAAGTCCAGGGTAAGAAAATGGTGATACTTGTTCTCTATGTCGATGACTTGTTTATCACAAGTAATGATGAAAACCATAACAAGTCTGTGAAGAAGGAATTAAAAGATGGGTTTGAGATGACAAATCTTGGACTTCTTCACTACTATCTAGGCATAGAGGTAACTCAGAAAGAGCATAGTATTTTCATTTCACAAACTAAGTATATTTCTGAGTTATTAGATAGGTTTGGCATGAGTGATTGCAAACCTAACCTCACTCCCATGGAAAGTAACTTGAAATTTTCTAAGGATGATAGTAGTGCCTTCTTTGATGGCACCGCATATAGACAATTAGTGGGAGGTTTGATATAATTGATAACTACCAAGTCTGATATTTCATTTTCAATTGGAATTTCATCTAGGTTTATGCATGAGCCTAGAGAAATTCATTGGAATGCATCAAAATGAGTACTTCATTACCTTCAAGGAACAAAAACATATGGCCTTGAATACCACCACAACAATAACTTCAAATTTTTTGAATATTGTGATGCAAATTTTGGCAGATGTGTGGATGAATGTCAACCATAGGATACACTATGCATATGGGTTCAGCTGCCATTTTTTGGTGTTGTAAAAAGTAGGATACAGTGGCAAATTCATCAGTAGAATCAGAGTATATTGAAGCATGGGATGCTTCCAGATAAATTGTTTACCTTCATCATATTCTTGAATATCTTTAGGTTTCTTAGTTTGCTCCTACATAGTTATACATTGATAATCGAAGTGCAATCAAGATGTCCAAGAATCTAGTGTTTCATGCCAAAACAAAACATATGGATGTCAAATACCGTTATGTAAAAATGATGGTGGCAAAGAAAGCTATTGATCCAATATATTTCCCACTATCGATCAGACAACTGATATCTTCACAAAACCCTTTGACATAATCAAATTTGAAAAATTCAAAAAAATGCTTGGTATGTGCCTAAAGACCTGACTTTGGATCATAGGGGGTTTGTTAGGACTTGTTCCAAAGTCTTAACATTAGGTTAGATTTTTTGGTAGGTTAATTAATATTATTGTAAATGGGGCATGCATCTTTTAGTAAACACACCCCCATAAAATAAACTTAGTTTAATTTTAGGTATTTTTCATGTTTTATATTTATTAATTAAAACTACCTTACAAGTTGTTTTCCCATATATAGTTGGTTATAGGATTAGTTGTTTTTACTGGTCATTGGTAAAAACTATATAAATCAATGTTTGCAATGTAAAAGGGTTAATAGAGTAAAGGCACCCTTATGTACTTCATTTTTTGAATATTAATAAAATACTTGTGCACTTGCACTAAGCGGAGGACAAGTTTCAACCTATTTGGTTCAAGGAGTTATCAATTACTTCATATGATTGATTGTGGAATAACTAGTAGTTAAGTCTTAGAACACTAGACTATGTTAATATGGGTTTTCATAGGGTGTAGATAAATACAAATCAATTATATTGTTTGAAATTATATAGTTAGATTATATGTTTACCTAGGTGGTATATTTTTAATCATTATTTCTAGTATGGGATAGAATATAATGAAAGATTCATACATATTTTTGATAGATTAAATGTATGTTATTATTACTCCTTTATATATCATGTTGTATGATGTATTTTATAATAGGATGCAAGTTATTGAATCTTGTGGTTGAATTATATTTGATCAATATACATTGTGAATGTGGAATAAGGAGTGAGATAGACTTCACTAGCTTACTGGCATTACAATGTTAGATGAAAGCATTTTGATCAAGTGGTGTGCATGAAATTGATAGATCTATAAATCAATTTTATATGACTATTTGTAAAACATTGGGCCTAAGTATGTTTAGTGAGACATTATCATTTTATTAGTGTGATTCACATGTTTGTGTGAAATCTTAAAATAGAACAAATTTCTATGATACATTGTATGTCTATCTTGGAATCATACAACACATGGGTATTTATTTATCTCTTGAGATTCCTACGTCGTCACTATCTACTCATCCATTAAGGGAGGGAAATTTATTAATGGGATTAGTGCGAGTAATCATTGGTCTATGGTTAGTGTGAAAAATTTATTGGATCACGCTCTCCCTCCCCACAATAGTATTATTATTGAGATGACACTTGAGATTGTCATAGATACTAGAGAGTTCAAAGAACTCATGCCCTAGGGAGCTAAGTATCAAAATTATGTATATTGTATATTATTAATGTTGATTACAGAGTTATATTAATCATGGTTAAGTTGTTTTGTTACATTATATATTCATTTTAGATAACATTCTCATGAACTTAAATATTTGTGATATAAGATGTAAAGTGTAGTTATTGTTATTCCATGAGTATATATGTGATCTATGTTTAAATTCTCAAGGTGTAACATATTTATGGTATATATGTTTAATTTAAAAAAAAACATATATTTCTATGTCTAACCTAGCAAGGTTGTTACATTTGCCATATTCATGCATACTTTCAGTTCTAGATTTCCTAGTTTATACTTGATTGTATGTCTATGCTTCTTCTATTCGAAGGGATTTGAATATGCCATTGTTATTTGGATCTATGCGACTTCTATTCATAGTATGTATGCTTTGGACATGTTCCCATGTCCTCATGTGTTAGTTTACATTTATATATGTAGATGTTTGAACATGTCATTTTATGTGGCTCTAAGCCAATTTTCTTGTTGCTTGCATATGTGGATATTTGAACATGTCTTTGTATGCCTTGTTTTCTTAGATTTAGTGACATGTGCCCATGTCCCTTGTATTATGGCCCCTTGGCCTACTTTGTGTGCCTCATGTGTTTTATATGTATGCTTTCTTGTATGCATCATGTCTATGGCGCATGCATTTGCTTGTTACACACACCAATTTTTTGATGTCATGAGGAACCTTATGCATTTACCCTTCCTACTTGGGTGTTGTGATGGACATTATGCCCCATCCCCTTAAGTAGATACCTAGTATTACTCAATTTTCCTATTACATACAATGTTACATCTATATTGACACCCTTGTGGAATTCTAGACATGACATACATCTTACATTACATACTTACACTTAGATTCTCTTACATTATGATGTTATATATGTACATTATATAAGATTAACACATAGTTATCATATATTCTCTATCTAACACACATTTTGTAGATGTTTTTCTTTTGAGGATATTTCTTACATGAGTCCAACAACTCCCATCAAAAGAGGGTGCATTCATTGGGGTTTGTCACAAAGATTAGGCTCTTATATTGCATTCACAATATATTGATTACATAAAATTAGACATAAGTGAACATAGTAGAAAAATAATGACTCAAAATATAGTATAATTGTATAGAATTTAGACCAAAAAGACATTAGCACCCAAATGGGGACACTAGCACCACATGGTGTTATTGTCTAAGATATGACACTACTGCCTAATACCCTCAATTTAAATATAACTTAAAATGCCTATAATAGTAAAACGTGCATAGTATAGGTTTACACAAATTTAGTTATAGGTTTATTAGTTATACTTAATTTTTTATCAAATTCATACTAGTTCAACTCATAGTCATATTAGTTTTCTCAGATTGGGGGCATCATGTATGACATGACCATTCCCATATTTAATTCAAATACTTAGATACAATTTATTAAAACTTAGTGAAAAATACATATACTTATATATCAATTTTGGGTGCATGTGCATGACAATTTTTTTTTGTATGCTTAGTTACACATCAATTGATTATATGGATTGAAAATTTTCATGTCATTCTCTACATTATATACACCTAACATCATATTATATGTTATCACCAGTTTCATGCCTATCTCCATTTATAGTGGTTGGCATTCTTGAGTGGCCTAGATCTACCTAATATACTTGAGTGGCTACATAGATGACAAACTATTAGATATATCAATTAGACATTTATAGTACTATGTGTAGTTCAATTTTAGATGTATCTACTACATATGGGTGGGAAATGATGGAGTTATAGCCCACTTAAGTTTTACATCCACCCAAATGAGAGGGTTAGACACACTATCAGTCCTATCTAAGCTATTCATAGGTCATGATCCACCAAGCAGGGGTGGGAAATGATGGATTCAAAACTAGATTGAGTTATTGAGACACTCACATATGAGTATTGTGTAATACATCAACTCAGTCCAATCTATTTATTAATTAATTACTATATACAGGAACACACATAGGCTATCACTAGGTTCATGCATTGGTTTGCATACTCGGTGAGGTGTATTCATTCTTTTTATCTTTACTCATTTTTAATTATTTACTCAGCATAGTGTTTTTTTATATCTCTTAAGTAAGGAATAATTTATGCATGTTTCATTTATAGGACACATATTGGAGCATGCTTCACATATGCAGACCCAACTTCACATACTTAGATTCAGTTTCATGAGATTCACTTCCTATAAAACTCCAAGTATGATTCTTTTTTATTTATTATAGTCATTTCACTTAAGTGTATTTATAAAATAAATGGGGGCAAATGTAATCACTGAAAATTTGTATTTGAGTGCTAAAAGTTTAAATTGAGACTATAAATCCCTAGCTTAGCCATAAACTTATCCTAGAACCTATTATCACACTTATCCAATCTTTGTACAAGTCATAGGCATCCCTAGTCATCTTTAAAAAAATCCTAGACCCTCATTTCCTAATCCTATCTCTTTGTGTCTAATGTCTACCATATAGACATTAGTACCATAATAAATACACTAGTGCCATGTGGAGCTAGTGTCCCTAAAATGGCGTTAATGTCCTTTTCCATAACTTTCTTGAATGAATATATTTTCAAAAATAAAAGCCTCTTAAGTCGGCCTAAACATTTTTTATCACCTGCACAAGCAACATAATGGTTCAAATACATGACTCTTAGCCCTCTAACCACTAAATGAAAATTAGATACAAAATACACATTCAAACACAAAATAAGTGAAGCATAATTAAGTTTATCAATCCCTATTATTCCCTACTTCTACATACTATCATCTATAACATCCCTAAGCTCATATTTTCTATATTTCTAGTCTCAAGCACATTCAAGGCACTAAAGGCCACCATCATACTAGTATAGCTTGAAATTACACCAGAACTTAGGTAGGGACAACTACATTGGGATTGATCCCTCCTCAAATTATTGGTATGTATAAAACTCTCTTCATAGTGGGGTGTTGAGGATGTCTAGCCTATCCTACTAACAAACGCATTTTTTAGCTCATGCCATAGTTAGATGGAGGATTAGGGTTTTCATAATAAATCAATCATTATAAGGAAAATACAAGCTTCTAGAATTAATAAACATAGGAATAGAACCAAGAGATACAAACACACATGCAACCAGAAGCTCAAGATT